>CAEFZY010057608.1:0-44536 GCA_903066815.1 Brachyrhaphis roseni
TATATATATATATATATATATATATATTCCCCCTTTTAAACTGTGTACACTGATGAAGGTGTTACAGAGAAACTTAGCATAAAGCAATAAAATATCACAATCACAAAAATAAGTCTTTTAAAGTGTTGTAAAAATGTGTGCTGACTGACCTGTGAAGATGTGCACCAGTAATTTAAACCATAAAACTGCAGCAGCACATGAAGAAGCATTGACAAGTACAAGTGTGCCAGTCCATATAAAACCTTGAAAGTGATCAAATAATGTTTAAATAAATATGGAAAACAGGAATCCAGTGGAGAAATGATAGGGCAAGATGTTTATGATCAAGTTTTTTAAAACAAGTAAAAAGACGGGTTGAGGGCAATTTGCAGGCTGAATGAGTATAACTTGGCATCATCAGAATAACAATAGAAAATATTTTGGATGTTTTTCAATAACTTTACCAAGTGGAATCACATCCACTGTAGTGTTCCATAAGTAAAAGCTCGGGGAAAAAATCCTTTGAGGTAACTCAGTTATCATTATGTCAACTGATGCTAAAGATTTACATGACCAAGTACAACTTCTGTCCCATTTAAGTGGAATTAACATTAGTTGTTAGAGAAGCAGAAAGATAAATAGTGTTGATAAAAGTCTGTCAACCTGCAGACACACACACACATTCACACCTTGTGTTTACAGCAGTACTTTCGAATCATTAACATCAATCATGTTTACATGTGAGACCTCCATTCTGAGTTTCTCGATCATTCCTGGCTTCAGTGGGCTGCCGCCGCTCTGGCCAAACAGTCATATAGATTTTACTCCAGCCACAGAAAAATACACACTGTACAACAGCTAGCATTGCAATGCAGATTACCTTTTGGCTGTTGTCATCACGTTGCATCTACTCGGTTACTCGATGTATTTGCTGAGTAGCCAGGGGCTTCAAGTATCTGATCTTATTACTGCGGTCTGAGCCCACTGGAATAGCAATAGCATCAATGTATGTAAACTTGGGAAACAGCTGGGAGGATATACAGACTTTAAAATGCCATCTGTGGTTGCTGGGCAGATTAAATGAACTTGTGTACATTTGGCTGAAACAGAATCGGTCTGATTGAAGAAGCAATTTGCTCCTGGCTGTTTGGCAGCAGTTAACAAAGCAGCCTCTGTCTGGGCTTCTAACAATACTAAAAATAAGCAAACATCTTGTTTGAGTCTTTACCAGCACAGAAACATATATATGTGCAGTCATATAAAACAAATATTTTTATAATACTCTTGCATATGTAATCTGTTTTATCAACCTTAAATCAATAGAGGCCTAGCATCACATAAATGTACTGTGATTACAGCCAAAGGTGCATTGAGTAAGTTGATGTACCTTTGAAAGGTGTTTATATCTATATATTCACTTGTTTAATGTTGCATAATTTTATTTGCCTTTATTTTGTAGAAATCAGTCTTCACATTGACATTAGTTTTTCTTTTTAAATGTTTTTGTTAAAAAAGAATAAATGTTCTAATCCTGACTGAACTGTAGAAACAATAAATAATGTAAAACATCCAAGGGGAAGGTGAATGCTTTTTGTAGGCACTGATCATTTATAAAAACTGCTTCAAATGTCCTTCACTGACTGTTAAAGTCTGGTATCAATGAAGGATGGATGGTTATTGTTTTGCAGCATTGAGCAGGCAATGCCAATAGAAGTCTGGAAATAAAAAACATAAAAACAGGCAACTAAGTCAGGAAAGATAGCAGCTATGGAAAGTGAGGAGGAATCACAAAATCACCTAACAGAAACAGCATCAATTAATGTCAGTAGAATATCCAGGTACAGTCAGAGCAGAGTGTAAAATAAGGGAGAAAGAGAAGAGGCATGGTGGAGGGTTAAGTGAACCAGTTAAGCTCCTAATGTTTGCATCAGCGAGCTGCAGGCCTGAAAGGCAAAGTCCCTATTAAACCAAGATGGAGTCTCCTGCCTACGGCAGAAAGAAGCACCCAGCGCTAAACTCGCTCAGGTGGATCCATTACAAAGGCGTAATTAGAAACAGAACACAGTGATCTGCAGAGCCACTGCTGCAGTTTACCAGAGAGCTGCTGGAAACCTTCAAAGGAAGTCAACTAATGTATCCACAGAACCAGAAAGGCTAAAGCACACCTTTTAATCCAGGGCTTAATCATCACAAGTGTTACATTTTATATATTTCATTCAAATGGTAGTCATTTAATTCGGCATCGTCAAGAAACTATTGTCTTGGGTCAGCTAAATCTGACTGTTTCAGGGAAAAGTTTGAGAGAAAATGAGTGGTTGGGTCTTTGAACTCTCACTGAGTGTTTCTTAACTATTTTTTGAGGCGTCTTTCAAATCCTCGTCTTTCTTTCTGTTAAAAACTAGAAAATAATTGTTAAGTCCATGCTGTTTTATAATCCTGCTACAGCAATATTCACTTGGAACTTCAGTCTTTAGGTCTGCGAGATGGGACTAATTTAGATGATGAATGCTCAACAACTAGGCAGTATAGACAAGCTCATTTCTGATTCATAACAGTTTCCATTAATGTGCAACCGGTACAGCTACATACAGCTTATAGCTGGCTTTCAGGAAGGCAGAACTTCCTGTGACTCTTTCAATGATTAATTGCTCTACAAGTTTTCTTTCAGTTAAAGAACTCCTTTGAAATCCGACTAGTTTTTTTTAAAACAAATTTTTAGTCCAGGTGAATCTACTGAAGAAATATGAACAAATTATCTCTCTGTGACAGACTGTAAAAAAGATCTCATTTGAAATCGTCCCTTTTCTAAATTATCTGTCGACACAAGATTGGCTGAGCCCTTCAGCTTAGGATCTATTTTTATGTCTATATGGTTAATAGTTCACAGTTAGTAGCTTCAGAAAGAAAACAAAATTAATCTTATGAAGATGGTCAGGAACTGGACTTAAAATAAGTGGAAAAACCTCCCAGAAAAGCAGAAAAAAATATCAAGACCGCTTTTTAAGGTGGACTGCCGAAAGCAACCAATAAGGTAGCCTAAAACTGTATTAGAGGGATTTGTTGTCTACAGCCTGGGTTTGCAACTGTGGAGTCACAAGTGGCTCTTTGAACCTTCCACAATATCTCTTAGTAACTTTAGCTAAAACCAACCTCTGCCAATTCACAGTTCAGTATTCATGAATAGATGTAGCTCCAAGTTATCTGAGTAAGATTCAACTATTCATGGATTTTTTTTTCATAGAGCATTTCTGAAATATTGGGAAGAAAATGCAGCTTGGGAAACTCATTGGTTTGAACAGGCTGCAGACCCCTCGATGGGGAAAGTCATCCTTCCAACCATTAATCTGAGGTGGATGCTGCTCGCTTACAGTGCCTGTAAAACGTACTCACACCCTTTGATGCTTTACAAAACAATCGTGATCGACAAAATTTGTTCTTCTTAACAATAAAAGGTGCATCTACCAATTAGTTACTTTAGTGCTGTGAATATTTATACAGTCATTTTATGTTAAACAGTTTTATTTAGTCATTCTTTTGTTGAAATCCCTTTTCATTTTTACATGACAGTTTTTGTAAATGTTTTTGTTGAAAAAGACAAATGTTGATCATGATTGATTTATAAAAGCAAAAAAAAGTAAAGTATCCTAGACGGTGAGCAGTTTTTAATTTGAATTGAGACACCAAGACTACAGATTTTCCTCTGTTTAATGTCTTCTTTGATGCATAATGTTGGAGGTCACTACTATCCCAAGAATTGATGAAACAGTCAATCTACTTTCATTCTGGAGATTTGGGCAAATCAATGCAACCGGAGTTGATAAAAATCTGGTTGCTGCCGGCAGCATTCTCTGATGCAGTTTGTGGTAAAACAGACAAATATAGAGCCTCCAAGAATCTGACAGAGGGTCATTTTAGTCCTTTTATACTGGAGACGTTAGGATACAAGTTGTCAAGAATGCACTTGAATTTTTAAAAAATATTTTCTTCTGGTCTTGGTTATTTTAAGGTTGGTCATCTACGTGCACAATTAGCAGAATAAGTTGCACATGATGCAGAAATCCCTGCACTCAAAATATAAATCAAACCGTTATATATATGGAAATCAAGAAATTAATCTGAATGGAAGGAGAAAAACAACCTAAAGCCAATGAATAATTGAAAAAATAAAGATCAATTACATTCCCAGGCCTCACTTTGGTACTTTTCATTCTGGTTTTAGATTATTGAGAATCTCTCCATCTATCTGTCTCTGTCAGACACTTTAATTTTCCCTCCATCTTTACCACCATCTTTCATTATTTCCTCCCTATCTTGCCCTCGGCTTTAACCGAAGAAAAAACAGCAGCGGAGCGAGTCAGCTGACACCTAATTAGGAGGTTAAAGTGATGGTGCAGCCTGATGACAAACCAAGCTGTTAATAAAAACAGGGAGGCGACCATATCAGCATCCTCCACTCGTTTTTGATTATCCATACAAGGCTAGAAAAACTCTAAAGTGGATCTTCAAATGCAGAAAAATCTTTCAGGTGTCTCGTCTCACGTAGTGAAGATTTTTCTTAACTGATTGCCAAGCTTTTACATATTCCCATTTCAGACAAGCACCGGTCACAGAGTGAAAAAGATAGATCCTTTTCTATTAAGTACTTTCTTTATTTTTCTTGCTTTGTTGAATGAACCCATTTAAATTCAGAAGAGTTGAAGCTGTTGGACTAGATTCCTTGCTGGAAACATGTTTTTGGATATAAATGTCGCTTTATCGCATATGAGTGGGATGTTTGTGTGTTAACAGTCCTTTGGCTACGCATTTTGGACCAATTCAGACCGACTGTTCACTCCATCCAAATGACGAGTCGAATCCAAATATTTTTCCTAAAGAAGCCTTTCAGGCTATTTCCTCCAAATGTTTCTTGCCTTGTGGGACCAACAAACAAGTTCCATTTCTCATCGTTGTCACTAATTCCTGATATCTTGATGAAGTGAAATGTGGTATGGTTAAAATCCCACAGAATTGCATTCCTGTGGTGGTAGTGGGTGGAGGAAGTTATGCCACTGCTCTCTATCTCTGTTTTCTTCTACTATATTTGAAGGGACAGCTTTGAGCTGTTGTGAAAACCTTACGTTACAGTGAGTCTCAAAAGTGTACACAACAGTGAAACAACAGATTGAGCCACCTGCTACCTGGTGAATTTCAGAAATCTGCAAAAATTTGAAGGATGGATATACCTGGACTCTAAATAAAGACAGTACTCCAGTCACTTTTGAGAGTAAAACCAAGTTTATCCTCAAAATCAAATTCCACAGACAATCTTCCCCCCTTAAATTATTTTGCAAGGAATGGACAAATACTTTAATCCCTAGTTGTGCAAAGTTGATGGAGACATACCACAAATAACTTGTAGCCAATTACAGCAAATTTTGGTTCAACCTCCTGTGGGATAAATCCAAATGGCAAGCCTTTTCTGATTTTCAATTGTGAGATTTGTTGAAAGTCATGTATAATGTTTCTCCTACTTCACAGATATGCTCTACTTGGTGTCAGTCCATAGAATACCTGGTGGAGGTTGTAATGTGGCATAAGTTGGGTCTGGGACGGGAGTTTTACTTTAGATGTGAATTATAACTTTTGTATATTGCATACATCACTCTGAGAATTTGCTAACTGGCATATTAATAAACAAATTTTTATTTAACTAAACATTACCTTCCATAATAAGAGAAGGAAAGCATGAGAAGGGATGTAAGGGTATACCAGCAGTAACAGTCTGATAAGTGATTAGTGAGGAATAAACTGTCTGCTGGGTGCTGGTGTTTGACCACAGTCTGCTCTGTCACTGAGCTTTACAACCTTTGAACTCACATCTAAAAAAAAAACAATCTGGACCTCTTGTGCTCTCTTCACTGCAGAGGCCTGGAGAACAAATAAACATTAATCTGCTCCATGGACGTGGGAGTTTGGAGGCAGAAAACTGAAGCATGTTAATTCAGCAACTGCGACATGCTTCTCCGGTCCTCGTTTTTTGTTCTTTGAGAGTTTTTTTTCTTATTATTTCTGTGCTTCCATCTGGGTTTTCTGCAGCTGTTCTATTTGCATCCCACCTCTAAAAGCAGTGTCTCTTTTGGACCAAATGTGTCCATCAGAAATGTTCAGAATGCATCCTTCACAGAGAATGAGAATTTGGCCCCTGTAAAAACTGTTTATTTTAGGTTGTGAATGGCGCACAGAGCAGGAGCACGAAGTAAAAGCTACATTTACACTTTGGGTCTGTGTTGAGAGTGAAAATCATGTTTTGGTTATTTTTGAGGGCAACAATGTTTTTTTTTATTGGGAACTTGGAGCAAACAAATGTAATGGTTGTCACTGCATTTTGTGAGAAATTCACCAAACTTAACAGAAAATCTAAAATAAAACATCTTATTAAATGTTTTATTGCCTTTATAGAACTTTGAGGACATAGAATCTCGACTAAATTATTCAAAATTAATAATTTTATGTCTTCAGCCACAAACAGTGGAGCAGCATTCCCCTCACAACTAGATATGCTTTGTCCACTGAAACTTTAAATATCAGCAATAAATAAACTTTTACCCAATTGCATTTGATTTTACGTCTTCATATGCCCTCTATCTTTGTTGCTATGAGTTTAATTGCATAATCCTCATCCATTTATTTATTGATCTATAGGTAGTCTACCTACGGATTCTCTTCTTACATTCCTGTCAGCATTTGGTCAACACCAGTTGTTTTTAAATATGCAGTATAAACAAATTTTAGCGAAGTGGAGTAGTTGACATGCTCTTATGTCGGAGGGTCAAGTGGATCAAGGTCTGGACTTTCTCAGTTTCCCAGAGCAGGAAACTGTGAAAACTTCTGCTTTTAAGAAATGATCATACTAATGATGATCAGTTAATAAGCGCATTTGATTGTCTTTTTAGCTTTTCAGCCTTTTTCTTTATTTTTAACAGAAGCTTTTTTTACTGTTTGGTCCTTCAAAGTTTAATTTTAAGTAAATAAGCCCAACTCGATGACTTTGTGAAATAACAGTCATGAGCATGGATAGCACAGCTGGATAAGCGAGCCTCTGGGTTTATGGCAGCCTCTGTAGGGAAAAAATTTGACAAAATAAATTGGGTGTTTTTGAATCAAGAGCAGGATAAGTGTTTGAGAAGATGGATGGAAGAAAATGTGAAGCTCATCTCCTTGCAGCTGTTCAGACAAACTAAGCTAACAGAAGGATCCGTGGAGCATAGCAGCATTTTGCATCGACACTGTTCCAGGCAGCCAGGCGTTTACATCTGCTTCTACAGTTGGGGTTTGTCCTCGTCTGTGCGTGTAGGGGCGTGTGTGTGTATGTGTAGGTGGGGGGGGGGGGTGCGTGCGTGTTGGTGTGTATGTTTGGATGTTTGTTGTTTTGTCTCCCAGCCACCTGTCACCAACAGAGTTTACCTGGTCGTGTTTATCTACACCTTGTCGGTTTTATCAATGCAGAAGGCCTCTCGCTTTGTGCATTCAAACAAACACATTACAGTCTTCTCACAAATATATCAAGCAACAGAATAATCTTGGTTTAAAGTGAGAAACCAAAAATCTCTGTGTTGTTGTTAGAACATGCTTTAAAAATCGATACTGCAACTTTGACTGTTCGATTTGTTTTGTCTCTCTTGCTGCCATTTGCTGACAAAAAGATTAGATCTTTTCAGACTTTCGAGAGAAAAAGAACAGAAACATTTGACACAAGCAAACTGACAAAAACAGATAAAATTTTGCATCTTTGTTTTCCAAAAGTTGGGTTTTAAATTAAACAGATTGGAGGCCATTTTTTTATACATTTTAACATAATGTTTTTCATATATAAAGCTTTTGCTTTTGAGAGTTTTCTTTCTATTAATAATGTGTTGTGGTTGAGTTTGTGTGCTTGTGTTGAAGTCTTAAATAGTTGCATGAACATTTTAAATGCATTCTTGTCTTTGAGCAATTATTTTTTTTCTTGCTTTAATTCAGTAATTTTGTATGATTCTGTAAATGTTTTCAATAATTTATTTTTTTTTTATACCCAATTTTGATTTGTGGTAATGGCTGCGTGTTTTAAGTACTTGGCATATTTTGTATTATTTTATGATAAATTTATTAACCAATTTTTAACTTATTTTGCTTGTTTGTTTAAGTCTTACCTCTTGTTTGTCCATCACATGGCTATGCGTTTTGTATTTGTGACTTTCTATTGTTTTAACTGATTTCAACAGATACAGATCAGAAGCTACATATAAAAGTCTAGCTTGATTAACGGTTCGATGACCATACACAAATCTTGAACATTCAAAATTACACCCTTTCATGGAGAATCTGTGAACAGGTGCAGGTGAATCTACATTTAATTTTGTTGCAATCACAATTCTGAATACGTTCCACTGGAATATAATGTGAGAGACCAACACAAAGTTTTACATACTTTATAAGTGGAATTTCAGCAATGTTATGCAAAATATTTGACAAAAAATCTGAAAAGTGCATGGTTCATTTGTGTTCACACCCCCATGAGACAATATTTGCCTCCTGTAAAAACCATCTGTTTAATACAAATACAGCTTCAAGTGTTCTGGGCTCGTCTTCTACCAGTTTTGCACATGTAGAGCCTGAAGTTTATTTTCACATTCTTAACTGAAGGCCAGCATAATTGGATGGAGGGCATCTGTGAACTTGAATTTTTAACCCACAGAGTGTCAAGTGGATCCAAGGTCTGATCTTTGACTGAGGCATTCTAGCAAATAAATAATATTGAAATCATCCCATTGTAGTTCTGGCTGAATGCTTATGTTTGTTGTACAGCTGGAAGGTGAACCTCCATCCCAGACTCAAACCCTTAGGAGCCCTTTACAGTTTTTCTGTCAGGGTTGAGTTGTATTTAGTTTCATCCATCTTATAATCAACTCTAGCCTGACCATTGCCTTCCCATGCAATTCCATTCTGAGATAATTCTCAGCTCCACCCAGCCTGGGCTTTCTCCCATTGACTGGGATTGTCTCTTGTCAATTTTTGACCAGGTCAATCAGCGAACAAAAGGAGAAGTTGTGAACGATGACTGCGATTTTCTGCACTTATTTAAAATTGTAGTCTGCCTGTAGTTTTAGAAATAGAAGCGGAGGAAGTGAACGAAGCCAGTATTGAACTAACCTTAACTGATGCCTCGTTCAGCTCGACACTTCTCTCTTTGCAGTGGAGAATGGTTGTTTACCGTCCTCCACTGGTGAACAACCACTGGAGTGTGGTGAGACTCACCACACTGGTGAATGTCTACACTAAGTGTAGTCGCTTAGTTCTATGGTAAGTGTCTTAATGTAAAACTATGCATTACATATGTCATGGGCAAATGTCCGGAATTGGGTAAAACACCTCAACACAATCCACCCCTCCAGAATGTGATTGCTTCTCAGCTGAGAGGTGTTGATCTTGATGCATCCAATTTGAAAAATCTGCAGTGTGGGGAGTGTGGACAGTTCTTGTTTTTGCAATAAATTAGAGTACAGCGACTCAGTATTCTGAATATTGAAGCAAGTAAAGTAGAACAAGGAGCTGGTTTTTAACAGGCTAAGTGAACTCTGACAAGCTGCTTTGTCTGAAGAAAAGAGAACCATCCCCATTGTATTATTATGGAAGTTATGAGGGTGTTGTAAAGTAATGGTTTACCTCCAAAGAAAGCAATGTACAGCTTTCAAAAAGCTGTACATTGCTTTCTGTACTGTAATTGACTCCAGAGGAGCTAAACTGCTCAGAAGCTCAACAACTTAAGTCCACGAACATTTTGAGCTTGATGTGTTCAACTCAGATTTGTTTCCTCTCACTGATGCACAGACATCCAAGACAACTGTCAGTCGAGAAAGCTCAGCTTCAGTGCGCCATGTCATGTGCATACTGTCTTCGCAGTAACAGCTGTAAACTGCTCTGTGCGTCTGCAGAGCTCAGCAGGGAGCTGACAGGAATATCTGAGCGGATTGTCTTCTTACAGTTGTTTATTTGAAAAGCAGCTCAATAAAACAAGAAGCTTATATATTCTTCCTTGTCCAATGAGATGTTTCTCAAGCACATTTTTTTCCTATAAGATTGATTATCAATCATTTCTGTTGTTCAGCTGTGCTAGAATCATCTGGATCAGACTTCTGATGCTGCAGATGTTCATTTGTGTGATGCTGCTGCCCTCCAGTGTTTCTTGCAGCTGTGGCAAAAACCATTTCATTAACTAACATACAGCACATAAGAGCATGCATTTTTTTGCAGTTTAAATACATGACAGTTTTATCTGACCTTTCTCTCCCTTTACAGATGTTTTTTTTTTTTTCATTTCCTGAATATTGCAGCTTTTTCAACTTAAATGTTAAAAAAAATGCCAAATGTAACAGCACCAAGAAGATTTGAAAAGCAGTTTTTTTTTTTGGATGTTTGTGCCTCCTGTGGTGAATGTTAGTATTTATTTAAATATCTTTTTTAATTTATATTAATATTAGTTCGAGTTTACTTTAAGCTGAAGTTAATAATTTTATTTAGACATATTTTATATTGACTGCACAGTTTAGTTAACACTTGTTTGAATGATTTGCTTACACTTGTTCTTTTTGCTTTGAAGTCCTGCAAGCACAGATCCAAAAACATCTGTGTCGTGTGATGCATCGTGGACAGAATCGAATAAAAACGTCGTGTGACGTGTCGTGTGACGTGTCGTGTGACAATGACTAAAGAACATCCGATATACTACAGCATAACTGATGTAAAGCTGTAATAAAATGAAGGAAAACAATCAAAAAATACTTTGTGTGCAAATGAAGCACAATTGTTTTTTTATCCCAAACAATTCTTGTCTGCATCTCTCTATTCCTTAGCAAAGGTTGAAAAATATTAAACACCTGTTGTTCCATAGTTGCTTTTTTATTAGATGTTTGCATGTATCTAGGGATGCCATGACTGTGGTTTATTCTACAGCAGGTGAATATTCTTTAAACTCCTAGGGTTCACTCAAAGAGCAAACATACCCACATTTCTGTCTGAATTGTTTTTTTTTGGTCGCATTATTGCTCTTTACAAAGAAAATAATAATGTTGTTTTCAATCAATCTTTTATTGAACTTTTTTTGGGTTTCTTTGTCTCTCAATAGCTCACATGTGGCACATTTAACAGTGGAGAGTGCATTAGCAGTTTCCAGATTTATCCTGTCTCTTCCTTCCTGCTTGTTCTTCGATTGGAATATGAAAGAAGCAGGTTATTGCTGCTCAGGCGAGGCCAGTATATCTTTTTAATTAATATTTTCTCTGAAGACTGAGATTCCTTTAAATGCACAGAGGTTAGTAGATGTTTCCAGAAGCATATCTAAAGCCAAACGGAAAGAAGTTACACAGTCATAGAAACAGTGGCAAACAACCAGGGATATTCAGGAGAGAGCATTTTGGATTTGTTCTCTGTAGTTTATGCATCCGAAACAAAACGTTCTGGCAGAAGCTGTTCAGATTTCCCTGCACACAGATAATCTGCAGATCATTTGATTGCAAAGACCCTTAAAAGCTTAATAGACATAAACAAGATCTTTAATCAGAGAAAAATGTTTTTGCTGTATTTTGCCAGAAATTGTCAACTGAGTATAGTCATTGGTCAGGTGATACTTTGGAAGTGAGCTGCTGAAATAACTTTGTCAACCTAATTAGCAGATGTATTGCTATAAAAATGAGATATCCATGTAGCCATCGATTATCTAACATACTTATCTTTGCAGGGTCTCCAGCAGTCAACCAGTGAGATATAGAAAACTATGGGATCTTTCATGATTCTCTCATCTTTAGTGGTTCCAGTCTCTTCTCGTGGGTCTGAACTGGGTTTCCTGCTTATCAAAGAGATCAATTTTTATGTCAAATCTGTTTGTGATTTTACTCAAACTTAAACACATAAGACTCAGTTTAAAATGTTCTCGTTCTTGTATTTTTAAAATATTTATTTTTAATTATATTGATTGTAATTTAATGTAATTAAACTGCCTTATTCATTTGCATATTTGATTAACCTGGCTAAAGAAAACAACTTTCTTTTCTTTTTTTTTTACTGCAAAGGAAATTCTATTATTTCCCTTGAAACATTCATGTTAGTGCAGATCCTTCAATAATCTCCAAAATTAGGGCTCAATCACATTTTTTGTGTGACAAAGTGCACATTAGTTGGCTTGTTAGAGAGTTTTGCAAATATCTGAATGCAAATAAAATGTATAGTTGTACTAAATAAATGCTAGATGACTTTTTCATTAATCTGGCCACTTACCAGTGTTAATTAATGGCCTGGGGCTTAATAAACACCTCGTGTTAATTTGTGTCACCTTTTCAATAACAGGTGACATCTATAAAATGTTTGCTCATATTTATTAAATGTGCAGTGGCATTAACAGAAGTGGTGCTTTCAGTGGTGTTTATTAGAAACCAGGTGACACTGGAAAGCACTCATTCAATGTTCAACATGTCTGCCCATACTCTTAATGGTGTTCAGAGGATGCAAAGTAATGCTTGATACCATTTAATTTATTAACAAAAAGCTTTTCAGAAGTTCCATAGTTTCTAGCTTTGTAATTATGTTAGTTGTGTCTTCTTTTGCCTTTTTGCAGTTAGAAAACAGTGTAAATATACTGGGATGAATACAGTTCCTGTGAGAAGTTTGCTTCATTTTTTAGATAAATGTCGTATAAAACCCATAACTTTCAGCATACTGTAGATATTTTCTAATCCAGACAGGACTGAATTGTACAAAAACTCTTAAACATACATTTAGTCCCACTAATGTTGATTACTTGTCCCTAAGTAAGACACAGAGAAGTCATACACTTTTTGTAGACTCACTGAATATTCAACCATTCTTCTCTCCAGATTTTGTACAATTCAATTAAAGGATTTGATTTTCTGTCACAGTTTTTAAATATAGTCAGAAGCCTAATGTTTGCCTGTTTTATCCATTCTAAAACCAGTTTGGATGCGCGTTTGGTGATCTTTCAGATTGCAACATCCAGTTATCTTCAAGTTTCAACTAACTAGTGGTTGATTTGAGTTTAAGTCAAATAATTTGACTTACACTCAAAGTCACCTTATTCATTATTCCATCCACTTTTGACAAAGCACCAGCACCACTGGCAGCAACTCACAATGTGCATGTTTGATCGTTTGCACAGTGTTCCCAGGTTTGAAAGTCTGACTTTTTGGTACTGAAAATTCATTCGTTCCTCCCTCAAACTCTTGAGTGAAGAATAGCGAAGATAAATATGTGTTTTAAGATTTTTTATTTGATCAGAAATTTCTCCTACTGGAGACTGATAAAGGAACCTTGAGACTCGACTTCTATAAATACATTTTAGGCCAGATCATAAATCTTTAGAAGCCATTTAGCCTGTCCAAGTGATCTCCTACAAATTTCAATCAAACTTGAATGTGGCAATTTGGGTGCAGTGGTTGTTGAATATTTAAATAAAATGTTGGTTCTTCTCCCTGTCATTAGGAAAGTTATGATAGATTTAAATACGCTTGAAAATATAGTCCTGGTTTTGGATTCATGCTAATCAGAAATATTCAATTTTATTCATTTGTTAGATTTTTCTTGCTTTCCTATTTAATTTTTTAACTACTCTTAAATAGGTGACCAATAGTGTTGTTTTTCTTTTGTGTGGATGTGCATTTTGCCACCTTCATGGAGTGTAACACATTTTTTTGAACTGCAGAGGGCGCACTGCTCCAACAAATTGACTGGACTCTTATCTCTAAATCCCTGGGTAGTTTTTCATTAAGGTCCACTTGAGTTTTGACCTTGTGTCAGTTGAAACGAGACCTAGTGACCCTGTTTGACCTGAAATGACCCAGTGAGGAGAAGCCAAAAGGAAAGCGGCTGTGTCTGTAATAGAAATAGATGCTCAGGCTTATGCAAACTGACTCTTCTATAGTTCACATGGACAGAGTTTAAAGAGTCACATTTTATTGTAAATGTTACAAAAGTTAGTTTCCATTTAACATACATTTTCATACTGAAGAAAAGTTTAACAAAAAATATGTACAAAGTGCTGTTTGATAACAGAAACAACTACATGTAAGACACTTTTAGGGAATTTAAACAATCACAATCTTTGACCTGTTCTTTTTGGATTTCAGCTCGATTTTAGTTAAGAGGAAAAAGAAAATGAAAACATTTCCCTCTGTTCCCCTTTGGACTTTATCAGGTTTTGACTGCCTCCTTTCCTGCTTTGTAAGCAACATTTTAAAGGATTTCACTCCTTTCAAAAACACTTTGACCCTTTAGATGCAAATTTGAGCAAATTTACTTCTGTTCAAACAGCTAGCATGATGAAAAAAGTGTTTGCTGTAACTGGAATTTAACAGTCGCAATGAGTAAACTTCACAGTTTGTAATTATAAAATGTATCTATGATTTGATCTAAATGTAAAAATGTAGATCTTTCATTTTATATCCTCTTTAGATTAAAAAAGATCTTTCTTTTCTCATCTGCCTTGCCATTGACAAACTGGCCTCCTTTTTCCATGAAAATGTTTTGAAAGCTATAAACTATATAAGACAAAACAGCCATGCAATGTTCAATCTGGCACCAAATATTTAAAGATTAAAATAAAAATAGCTAATATCGTTCTGATTTCTATAACCAGACACTTTTGTGGATTAATTATTATTTGTTGTGCATGACTGACTTATTGTCAATGAATTTCATATTATTTTCCAACCATTTGTTCTAGTATTTAAAATTCCTCTCAGGAATCAATGAATTGTAAAAATTATCTTGATTTTTTTTTTCCCACTTTTTTGGTTGTTATTACATTCTTAAAAACGATGCTAAACAAATGTATATAATTACTCTGTAAATGTTTATCCTTCTTATTTAACAGTAAGCCCATTAGAGTGGTTAAAAAATGTGAAATAACGGTACACTGTTGCTGCTCTCGTCTTCAGTTGTTTTTGTTTTGCATTTGTGAGCTCCAGTGTGTGATCCAGTGACATGTAGCAACATGTACTACAGTCTGCAACCAACTGAACACCTCGTACCTCATTCTCCATGAGTCTAAAGATAAAAAAGGTTTTTAAGTAAAAAAGTACACATGTAAGGACTTATTTCAGTTCCACATTAGTGATAATAGTGAAGAAATTTGGATTTTTATCATTCCTAAGCAATCGGTCAAAAGCTGGAAAATTGACCACTCTGAAGACATTCTTGAGTCTTCCCTGGTATTTCCACAGAACTACTGAAAAAGAGCTTTTAAAGTTAAGAAATTTAAATTCATGGCTTTATACTTGAATTTATTTTAACCCCAACACTTCTCTCATTCTGGTCCCCACTCCCTTTAGTCTTCTGCGATGTTTGAATGCATGTAACAGTCATTGGTATTGATGTTTTGAGGCCACAGCCACGGCCGGCCTCTTTTCAGAGCAGTTCTTTGGGGCGCTGCCTCCAGTTGTTGTCACGTCCAAACCCAGAGAGCGTCGGTACGCTGCTGACAGCCTGTACAGGACGTCAGGCCGCGGGCCAGGGTGGGCGTCGGCCTTCTGAGTCATCAGCATCTCGAACAGTGTGCTGACCTCTGACAGCAAAGCTCCTCCCAGCTGGCCATCTTTCTCTGGAGTTTTACCTGAAAAAGAGTGAGAGGTTGGAAAGTTTCTCTCTGCCAGCACTGAATGGAAAGCATGTTTACAATAAGACACATACAAGACATGAGAAATTAATATTTAACCAGTCTTGAATCACATATGCCACTGAGTGAATTCACAATTTACAGTGGCTGTTGCTGTTTTTCCACTTCATCAAATCAGTGAGAGTTTAGGATTTTATGTGATACAGCAACACAAATGTAGCACACAATTGTGAAGTGGAATTTTTTTTTTCTTACATTTTTTTCCAAGTAAGAAAAACTAATTCCTCACATTTCCACTGTGAAGCATGGTAGTGGCATCATCAGGCGGTGGGGGTATATTTTTTTATTTTTCATTAGCAGGAAAAGAGAAGCTGATCAGAGTTGATGAGACAATGGATGGCATAGAGGGCAAAACTGTTGTTAAAGGCTTAATGCTGAGACTGAAGTGCAACTTCCAGGTTGTAACTTCTAGTTACAACCTGAACCAACCAGTCAGACACCCAACAAATTAATCTGAATAAAGCCAGGATCTAAATCAAACTCAGGATTTCTAGCGTATTTGATAATTATTGTTTAGATAAGATAAGATAAGATAAGATAAGATAAGATAAGATAAGATAAGATTTATTTGTCATTGTCATCCACAGATTACAACGAGATTAGAGGTTGTGCTTAACTCAAAGATAAAGAAATAATAGTACAAAAAAAAAGAGAAGTAGATAGACATCAGAGACATACGTTGTCCAAACTGAATACTCCTAAGATTTGTAAAAAACAAAAAAAAAGCATTTAAACTATCCCCTTTGTATGTGCAAAGATGGTGAAAAGACTTTCAGCTTTATTGCATTAAAACATGGCTGTAAAATGTATCCAAAAAGCATACCACACTTTTTGGATATTTATTTGTTAAGGATTTTGTTTTAATCTCTTTCCCTCCACCTAAATGTTTTGCACTGGTTTGTGTGGGTCTATCACATAAAATCCCAATAAAATACTTTAGAGGTTGTTGCAGTTGAAAAAAAAAATGTATAAATGTTCTAGGGGACGGATACTGTATCTTGAAATAACTTTAATTGTAGCTTTTGAAACATTTACCAAAGGTGGAGAATGACGAGGCGGAGCTCAGGCCATCCCGAGGCGGAAGCTCGCTTTCAGGAGACGGAGGACCATTGGGGACAAAGACGTTGTCGTGGTAATCGGCTGTGAGTGGCAGGGAGAGCCTGGCCATCCAGGCGGGGTCACTAATCTCTGAGAAAACATCATCTGTAAACAAAAAGAAAGACATTTTGTGCAACTACTGGGATTCTGAACACTTTGTTGACAGAAAACTGTTTGAAATGTTAAGATTATTTACCAAGTCAAAGGTTTCTTTTCATCAGCAAGGTGAATATTTGGAAGGCATCTGACTGTGATTAGAATATAAAAGCTAACATGCATGTTTAGTTATTGGAAGGCAATGTGTGATTTAATACTAAACTGAATGACTATGCAGTTCAGGGCTCTTAAAAATGCATGTGAAAGCGTTTTAATTTAGGCAAAACAAAAATTCATTAAGACACAGTTTCAGATGTAGGGAACCTGTATTCTATTAGTTAAAGCAGGCAAACAGCAGCCTTTCATGTTTTTTATAGACATAAGGAACACATTAGATCGACACAAGAATAAACAGAATGCTTTAAATCTTATTTCCCAGATCAAGAGATATAACATTAGTATTTTAATGTTTTCTCCTATGTTATCTTTTTTTTCAGAAATGGTTTTGTTTTTAGAAATGGCTGCTACTGGACATACAAAGTTAACTGCATACAAATCTAAGCAAATGGCTTTGCATAAATAGTGCCCAGAATGGTAGCCTCATTCTGGGCACTATTTATGCAAGAACTGGACTAGTCAGAGTTTTTGAGAATCTCTTTTTATGCAGCCACAAACATTAATTTAACTATAACAAATTTTTTAAAAAAACTGAGATGATCAGTGGGATTTTAAACTTAGAGCCTGAAAACAACACAGAGCTGACATGAGGTTTATGAAATAAAATGGACGTTCAGGCATAAAATTAAGTTACTATGATCGTCTCCACCTCCTTGTATTTGTGTAACTAAAACTAAAATCTGAGTTTGTTGCACATCCAACTCTACAAGAGCTGGTCAAATTGAAATAAAGTACCCATTTATGTGTCCTGCTGGTTTCTATGTTCCTCCTCGCTGAGAACAAGGCAGGAAAATCAGGAAACAACACAGGGGTTTTATCTGGATGATGTTAACAGGAGCTTCCTGCCATCTCTGGCATCCTTTGCTCTTTTGAGCATGCATTAAACATCACGTCCACACTGAAGCAACAAACCTCCTGCAGCCAGAGAGTTCAGTCCCTGTAAGAGGCGTAAACACCGGGTGTGTCTGTGTGGAAAACACAGCAAGCCCAGCTTCTGACTCACAAACAAGCGGGCCACAGATGATTACATGGCTCATTTCATGCATTCACTAATGTCGGAGTTTATCCTTTTGTTTAAATCTCCTAATCTTTTGCCTTGCTTCCCATTACTCCATCCTGTTTATGTGCTGTTCCTCCTGCTGTGACAGCTTGAGTTCCTCTATAGGATATTTCGGTTTCATCTGATCTAATTTAGTTGAAAAACATGAACGATCTTCTCAACATGTAGCTGGAATCTGTTCAAGTATAAAAAGGACTGAGTCAGATTTAGCTCTATGCAGCCCTGTCTTTTTCTAAAAATAATTTTCTAGGTGATACTGTCTGAAAATATTCTGATATGCATTTAAAATATTGCTACTGGACATACAAAGTTAACTGCATACAAATCTAAGATCAAATCACTTTTTAGATTAAAATTTGTAATAGAACTGCCTTAAATTCTACCAACCTTTTGCTGGTAGAATTTACCAACCAAATCTTTTAATCTTTGTGAAGAATTTGAACTCTTAAAAACCTAAATGATATGTTAAATAAATGTAATGCCGACAGTTTTACACTAAAAAAAGATGGGTCTTTTCTTCACAATATTGTTACCTTTTTCTATTACACTGTTTTCCTCAAATCAGCTTTTGTGGTTTAACCTCCCTGTGTTGGATGGCAATGACTGTGTGCTGGACAACATTTAAATCATCTTCTATAAACATCATTTCCAGTGATATATTTTAATTTTCTTATTAAATGATGTTACATTAGCTGTAATGTAAAATTAGGTTTTCACTTTGCATATTTTATGCTACACTCTGAAGCATGGTGTTATCTGAATAAAATGTGCTTGACTTACACTGTGGACCAAATTTCACTTTAATTATTGATACTATTTATGTAGAGATTAATCATTTATAACAGGGGAGGGTTTTGGCTCTCGCTGCACAATGACAGACTTTGAGGTTGGTGTTTAATAAATGACTCATTTAAAAGTGAAAAATAGTTTGTAAACCTAGACAGATGTTTTCCTCACTAAAAAGGAGAGTCTACATATTTCATTGCACTATGGCATCTGTATGAAAATCCAGAAATAGGCTGTCCCATCAGCCACCAAATGAATGTAATTGATTAAAATATTTCTCAGCTTTAACTGATCAAAAACTGTTGGTCTCCTTCATCTAACCACAACCAGATGTGGGGACTGTAATCTACCATCACACACAGAAACACACACTGATGTTTCCACCCAGAGTGGTTTAAACCACCCCTGAGTTAACCCCTTCCCCTTCAAACTCCCCCTTTCCACTCATTGTGTAGCAGAATTAACACAACAATCCTTCATCATACAAATTATCCTTAAAGGACAAGAAATTCAGAGTTTTAGGCTATTCTTCAGATATAACATTTTTATTATTCATTCAGTGTTTGTTGGTTGTAAAATAAGTTCAACATAGCCTTTAATTTTGGTAATCAACTGTTTCTCTGTGTGGACTTCTGACCTGACTAAACTGCACATATTTTCTATCCTAAAATGTAAAGAAAGAGGCAAATTTTGTCTGTGAATCATTCAAGTAAGAAAAAAAAAAAATGCAGCTTTCAACACAACCTGCCAGGTCTCAGGTGTGCATTACACTCATTTCAGCCCCTTCAGGCCAAAAGATGAGTCAACCATCACACACAAGAAAAACACACTCCCACTCACTCTTTTGTTTCTCTCTCTTCCGACGAGTCATAAAGTGAAGCTTGGCCTCCATCATCAGGCAGTAAACCCCCCTGCTCGCCTCGAGGCTCCTGCAGCCTCCAAACCACAATACCAGGAAGAAACTGTTTAACACACGAACTGTGTGCACTCAGACGCCTGTGTTCTTCATGCCACTGAGAAAGTCCCGGCTAAACAATGAGTTGTAAGTGTGTTTGAGGTTTAGCAGCTGAAGCATGTTGCGAGTTTGATTAAGACTCGCCAATACATCCAAACACAAACCTAATGATCTCCTTCCAGGTTGAAGACACAAAAACTTTATAGTTTGGATATACAAGAAAAACACTTCTCAACCAATTGGTTCTGCAATATTGTTTCTTTGGGAATTTTTCACATAAATCCATATATGCTGTATTCATTGTCCAGCTGCAATACTCACCATCACACTCATGAATCATGTGGCAACAAATTTCAGAATAATTTGATAATGGGAAAAAAATTATTAAGCGTGGAGGAACTTCCACTTTTGTAGTTTGATCAAAGGGGCAAAGAGCAAAAACATACATATTTTATTAGTCTTCAGCTTTTTTGTTTATTAATTCTTTGTACATTTTGTCAGTGTCACACACAGTATCTGGTGTTGTTGATGTGGTTAGTAAAACAATCACCAGTTTGAATCTGAAAAATGTTATGAATGGGTGTAGAGATTCCAGAGGAACACTGTTTTCCTGTTATTTCCTGCTGCCTTCCTGTTTTCTCCTTTTTGACATGTTGATTGTAAGAGAGCAGTCTGTATGTTGTCTGCACGAGCCAAAGTATGTCACAGCTCGTGCAGAAAACTGCATTTTTAACCTGGGGATTTTACATTGACCCAGGGTTTTGAAAACCCTAGAAAGATTGAACCAAAACAATCAAACAGCAAGTAACCTACCAAAAATAGGCATAAGCACTGATGACATTCACAACTGGTAGAATTCATGTTGTTAACGGTACAAACAAAATCCACTTTTGCTGTGTTTAAAGACATCAGCTCTGACATCAGCTTTATTTTACTTGAATGACTCTTCAGCTAAAATAATACATTTTTTTGAAGACCTACAACTAGAACAGTCATTCATGTCTCTGGAAAAAGCCGCACTTTAATTTTTGCTTCATCTTGGTAATAAAATATGCTTAATATCTTCAGCTAATACTTAGCCAAGAAATTATTGTTATACCAAATAATATTCATTGTTTTGGGTATGCGAACTTAAATTTAGAACATCCCATATTAAGTTTGCTCTAACATCTTCTGTAAGTGTGACTTCTTTTTGAAATGTATCTTATAACATGTTACCTGGGCTGTTGAGCAGGTTATTGAGGCCTTCTTCCAGCTGTGGGTCTATGGGTGAGTCTCTTCCTGCTTCCCAGTCCACATCCCCAGCCTCACTCTCTCCATGTCCACTGTCTTTGGTGCTCTGCCAATCTGAGCAGTCGTGACCTCCATATCTACAGACAAATATAAGAAAATGTTGATTAATTTCATCTGATTTCCCATTTTTAATATCAAACATATCAAATATCCAGAACCTGTAAATTGAATAACTAAAGTTTGAAAAGTTCTTATCTGTAGTGAATAAAAATGGATAAGGATCCTTGGAAATTGCGCAACAGTTGGATGACATTAAAAAAAGAAGCAAAATTAGATAATTAAATGAACCAGATGAATATCATAAATTGCACAGTTCAAGCTGGCTGTAGCTAAAACTAGCAGAAATTGTGAACCCCTTTAATTACTAAATTTGACTGAAATCTGTTTTAGATGAATATTCACATTTGCAGGTATCTTTGTTAATTTATTGAACTTTTATTTATACTGCAAAAAGTGGGAATCGACTGAATGTATCAAAATCACAGAAGTTATACAGTTAAAACTAACGTTTAACTTTAGTTAGAAGGTACATTCACTTTCATTTAGTAAATATTCATTCAAGATTTGTCAAAAAAAAAAAAAAATGTTTCCTAATTGTTGATTTGGTTTTTATTTGAAATATCCCCCATAACTTAAATGTGTTTTTACTGTGATATTTACATAACACGTTTCTTTAGAATAAGCATTATTTCTGTTCAGTTCAAGTAGTATCAACTTTTACAGTAGAAGTCAATCAAACCTATTAGCATGCAATCGTCCTTTAAAGATTTGCTTACCCAACAACTGCAGCCAAAAACAAGTTTATTGTTCTTGGGTTGATGACGCAGTTGGATCCAAATCATTTAGAACCACACAAAATCACAACAAGCAGGAAAAAAGATCTCTTAGAATAGTTGGTGATGTTTATTTATTTATTTTTTTTACTCTCATTGAAGCCTGAAAAGACTGAGCTCATAAAAAGAAAAAAAAAATATTTTTATCTGATAAAGAACAAGTCTTCATGAGTATAGGAAGGCCTTTGTGTGTGTAAACTGAAGCACTGTGTGCATCAAGGTGACGTCAGCTCACATCTCATCTCTAATCAACACTGAGGTAGGGGTAACTGTCAGCAAATCTGAATCACTCCAACAAAGCCGTTTTAACCTGCCTTCATGCACAAAAGCACTTCAACTCTCTGAGGTTAGGAGACACTCTTCCTGTGACTTTGACTGTTTGCCTTTTTGTCCTGTTTGTCTGTTGCTGTTATTTCAGTCTCAGCAGGTCAGTTGGTCAGAAATACAGCGGAAGGCATTTATCTGTTTCAGTTTTGGTCTTTGACCAGTTAAAGTATAAACAAAAGTTAAAGGGAAGGACAGATAACAAAGCAACTGTATGTGCAATCCATACTTTGGTTATGAAAAATGTATTTTAAAGTTTACCTCAGCAGCATGCAAGAGACCCTGCAGGCAATAAAACCTGCTCTCCTCTGCATTACACGTCAATCTCCATCGCAACAGCTCATGAAAAAACATCTGTAAGTTCTTTAAATTGGTGGCGTTCCCCTTTAATGTCAGTGTGTCCTAACAGAGGAATCCTCGTTTGATCTGAAAGCGCACCGATGATCACAACCTGAGACCTGCAGCCAGCTGGCTCTAACACAAACCTCAGCTGATGAAAAGAAAAGAGAAAAAAAAAACAATCCTGAATCTTTCCTGCTGGATTTCTGAGGGTTTCAAGGTTGAGTGGACTCAGAGGTCAGCAGGAGGACACAGCAGACCTGCAAGGTGCTGTGAGGATTTTATCTCCTTATATAGTAGCTACATTTCAATAGATTACAATATATCAATGAAAGTAAATTAATTTGAGTAATTTAATCTAAAGAGTGAAATTCGTGCAAATTATTTACACACAGTTATGTATTCAAAGCATTTATCTCAGGCCATTTTGATGAATACTTCTTGTACCTAAGAAAAAAAAAGATTTTGTATGTGAACCAGAAAAAAAGACAATTTCTAAAGAAGGTAACTGTTCAAAGAGTGTTGTACCTAAGTGTATAAATGAATATTTCACTGGCGTTTCTAACTGTAAGCCAGAGAGAACATCTTGAGCTCCTTACATGTACCAAGGAATAAAAGGACTGGATCCTTGTTTGGTGGTCCAAAGCCCTCTTTTCAGATGAGAGTAAGTTTATATTTTATTTAGAAATCAAGTTCTAAAGAGTCTGAATGAGGATTTAGCTGTCTCTTAGCTATTTCTGGACCACTTTTTATGTAGATGCTGATTTTATTTTCCAGGATGACTTACCTCCTCAAGCTGTCATAAGTGTGACAGTATCACCATGCTTGACTGGCCATAATCCTTGTCTAATAAAAATTTCAAAGAGAATCTGAGGGTTCTGTGAAGATGAGAGACACCAGACCCAGTCGTCTAGATGAACTAAAGGCTGGTAATAAAGTGACCTGGGCTTCCTGGAGAGCAGCAGGTTGATTATGTTTATACCAACCTGCAACTAATTGAAAACTAGCCTTGGTAAACATATAAGTACATGTTCTGTTCAAAAGGTCAAAATTTCTCATTTAAAATTCCATTATTGTTTTCATTGTGTGATATTTTTACTTTTTAAGTAATCAGTATTTTGGCTTTCAATGGCTTCTAACCCCTAAAGGATATTTCATGAATTACAACCAGGAAGATGATGTGCCTACACAATAATTTTGATAGTAATCAAAGACAGAACTCCTGCAGCTTACTCAGGCAAGGGGTATGGTTTAGAAAAATCTGGACCTCGTCTTTAAAAAGAAAAATAATAACAATTTCAGAGGGTGAAAGGGGAAATTTCTTACATACCTGCCGTTCCGATGGGAATACTTGTTTCCGCGGAAGTTTGTCCTTGGTTGCAGCTGACCCTGACGGAGCAGGGAGAGGAGCTGAGAGATCTGCTGCAGGAGAGAAGAGCAACAGAAGGGAATAATAAATATGAATCTCTCTCATTTCAGCATTTTTTATTTTTTTGTCGAGTTCTCAGATTACCTAACCCAAAATATTACAATAACACATTCTAAGCATATAAAAAGTATTTTTATATTTATATTTTAGTATTTTAATATTTTTATTGTTAAACTCAGATGTGGTTAAGCTTTTATATTTGTACTTTTTGAAGTGGTCAGTCACACCTCCTATAACTGGTCAGATGCAGCATGATTAAAGTCAAATTATGCAAAACATTTAAAGCACTTTAAAGGATAAGAGGGCTGCACCGTGGTACAGATGTTCGCAGTGTTGCGTCGCAGTTGGAAGGAGCAGGTTTAAAATAGAGAGGAATGGAGAGATTCTGCTAAATCTGATTTTATTGGGTTTTTTCAGTTTGAAGGTCACATTTACAAAGAAATAAATATAATTTTACAAGAGACAAAAGTCAAACTCTAGAAGCTCAGATTAAGTATGTGATGATGGGGTCAGTCAGGTTTGCTGATAAGTTTTGTGCTGTTTTGCATTTAATCAGACAGAACAAGGGGCTTGAGGTTTTGACTAGTTAAACAATGAGTGCAGCTTTTATTTAGATGAACTTTCTTTTGCTTCGTTTCAGCGTTAAAGTGTGAGAACCGAGCTCATTTGTCCATCTCACTGCTCACAGTTTTCTGCTGACAGCTCTGTTATGCAGCGGATACACACTGCTCTCCAGAGAGGAAAAATACACACACTAGCAAAGGTGAGTGTGTATACTCATATTTGACTTTTGCAACCATGATTGTTGTGTGTTTTTGCACGTGCATGCCACTGTGGTGACAGGAAATGGCCTGTACGTAAAAGCCCATTCTTCTCTTGCTCGGCTTCCTTCCAGGATGGACAGAGAAATATTAATGTGTGTGTTGTGTGGAGGTGAACAGTGAGTCTCAGACTTTCCGGCCGTCCAGTAGGCCTCTTCCTTTGTGACCTCGAGGGAGGAGAGAAACATCTGAGGTGTGATGAGTGCCAACTGGGACGACTGGGAGGGTTCTGGAAGAAAGCAAAGCTTGGCACTAACTAAGAAAGCCTCTTCCTGTCTGATGAAAATCACGTGAGGGCTTTGGGGCTTGTTGCAGTCTTTGTTCTCTGTCTGATGGGCGTTGGTGGTGACTTTAGACCTCAAAGAGGTCTAAACTTGCTAAAACATATACTTCCTATAAAATTCAGCTAAACTTTAAGTAATTAAGTTTTATTAAATAAGGAACTAACTGCAGTCTTTCTTTAGATGCCAATGCTCTTTCTACTATGTTCAAATAGTCACAAAAACTTTTTTATTGCACCCAATAAAGTATGACTTTTTGAAAACTTTTGATTGAAATGTCTAGGCTATATTCAGAGGTTTGCACACTGAACTGTCAACTGATCAAGGCAGCACTTCAAACACACTGCTTCCTTGTGTTGACATCACAGAAAAGGGGAAATAAATGAGCCAAGATATCACCAAGAGAATCATGAACCTCAACAAGTCTGTTCTATCCAAGGGTACAATTTCCAGTTCCCTCGAGAAACCATGTTCATCTGTCCCAAGAATTATTTTGCAAATCTTCAAAACATGAGTATTTGCAGCCATCATGCCCTTTAGGATGGAGACAAGTTCTGTGCCCCAAAGACTGATGTGTTTTAGGGGAAATGTGGGCATTAACCCCAGAGCAAAACCAAAGTGCCTTGTAAAAATGGTGGTTGAATTTGTGTCATTAATCACAGTGAAAAAACTGATATTCAAAATGGGCTAAAAAGCCCCACAAAAAACCATTTCAAAATAGCAACATAAAAAGTCTGATTTCAGTTTGCAAAAGGACAAAGAGTTTCATTTTGATCTGATAAAAGTGAAAAAAAGTGTCTGAACTTGAACTGAGTCAAAAAAATGTTATCTGAAGCATATAATATAGCAAATAAAAATAGAGAAACTCACTGTGACAAAACAGCAAAAGTTTAGTCAGAATCAGTGTCAGGAAGTTGTGAAGTATCAATCACTCACATTAACTGAACAAAATACTTTAGAAACCCATCGCTGCGTTTTCAGACGTCATAAGAAAATTACTAAAGGTCTGTGCAAACCACAGAAAACACTGGGCGCTCTTCTACTTTTATTTTAAGTCATTTATATTTATGTTTGGAAGCATTAAACATACTATAGGTTTTGTACATTATTGTTACATAGTTTCTGATAAAAAATAAAATAAAATCATTGCCTAAGACATCGGAAACCCCTTTATGCCTCAATGATTTCTGAGGAAGCGGTCTAAATATTGGTAAAAACTATAGTGTAAGGTTTTCGGACACTAGTCACATCAGTGTAAAAAATCTGCTAATCTCTGAAAGACCTTCAGAAAGTAAGAACTACTGATAAAAAACACTTAAAAGTTACAAGTCAGGCATTTGTATTGGGTGGTAAATCAGCTGCTAGCTGAAATAAAATGAATAAATGGTTTTCATATAACACGTAATGCCTCAGATATTATTTATAGTGTGTTACGTTATTGTTAATTCCCTGCAGACTTAGCGTCTGCAGCTGAGCGTCTCCTCTGATTGTGGATCTGAGCTGTTTTCAGGCTGATCTGTTTTTCTTCCCTCCTGCTGCAGCACTCTTCGGTAAAAGTGATTTTGGGGTCATTTATCAGCAACAGAGTGGCGTGTCAGGGCGGTTTTAGCTTACACTACAAACACATCAGAGCTTACTTTGGCTGACTCCAACCCCCATCGTCCTCCTCCTTCGCCAGGCTTCAGAATGAGCCAGATACATGATATTCAGTAAGAAAACGAATGTCACAGTTAGTCAGGGGGCATTTTTTTCTGTGACACATGAGTACCTGAATATGCTGGCTGCTTTAGGCTTCATAGTGATCCATCAGCTAGTCACATTCCCCTGCCCCCTCCTTCCCTTTACTCCAGCCTTTAGGGCGTCTGAATAAGCCATCATACAGGAGGTAGAAAAAGGATGGAGGCTGCTGGAAGGGAAGCTGCTCTGTCTGTGCAAGAGACGAAGGGGGTGAGGGGGTGTGGGGCCTACATCTTTGCTCTCTAATGGACTTCACTTCAGATTATTCTCAAAGCCTGCAGGGGGGACACTTAATTACTTGAACGCTAACTGTAAGCACATGTTAAAATAAATGTGATCACACAGATTTTAGATCTGAGTAAATGGCATTTAAATGAGAGCGAGCAGCAGCGGCAGCAGCCGTGCATTGGCCTTAATGTTTGAGCTACAGCAGAGAATGTAAATAAGAAGACATTAAAGAATCATCCGGTGGATTAGTGAAGTCTTTAATGTCAAACAGATGGGCACATTTATCAATTCAACTTGATGTGCTCTGCCATGAATGTTACTTCTGAACCTATAATAGATCGTTGAAGCTTAAAGGTATGATTCAAAGAGTTTAGAGAAGACACTACAGGTTAGTTTTACTCCAATTTTGCACATGCTATCATCAAAATGAAAGATTTGTAACTAGATAGATAGACAGACAGATAGCCAGATAGAAACATGAATCTCTGAGGTAGTGAATGTTGTGATGAAGCTACAACTCACCTGAACCTCTGGGGAAGCTGAGGAAAGCTCGATGGTGTCTCCGAATGCAGCCATGGAGAGACGAACCAGGTTTCGAAGCATTTGCTGGCGTTCTGCATCTTGCTGACCATCTGACATTTTCGGCCTCCTTAGAGTCGCCTGGGACGTCGAACGCTGAGGACGTGACTCTTCGCTTTCTGGGTGCAGCTTATTACGCTTCAAGGTGCTAAAATGTGACAGCGAAGAAGAGGACGAGGAAGGGTTTCTGGTTTTACAGAGGGTCTGGTATGATGTAGCTGGTGTCAGGGTCAAAGTCCCATCAAGTTCAATATTTCCAGGTTTCCTAAGTGTTTTGCAGTGATGGCCAACATGCTGAGGGGAATCCACTTCCGGATAGCTTTGGGAATGAAAGCTGGTGTTCATAACCGATGGTATGAAGTTATACTCTTTCTCAGTGTGTTGATCTTCTGGTAGTGGAGCAGGAGTGAGAGGCTGGACCTCACTGTCTTCCTCAGACTGCTGTTCTTTGCGCCCTCGGATCACTGGAATTAGCTGGATGTCAGATTTTCTGATGTTCTTTTGTGGCCTTCGAGGATGCCGGGTGTAGCTGGATTCAGCCTGTCTGCAATTGTAAGCGCGGTTGTCCCGTTTCTCGGGTCGGCAAAATGTTGTCAACAAAGCGATGGCCAACAGAAGAAGCAGGCATGTGGCACCCAGGCAGATGGCCATCATCATAGTAAAGCTAAGTTGCCCTCGGTTTCCAGGTGAAGAGTTCTTCAAGTGGTCCTGGAGATTGATGAAAGTTACCTCCAGAGTCGCCTCAATCTTATTGCTGGGAGTGCCCATGTCTGCTACAGACAGCTCCATCTTAAAAGTTCTCCCAATCAGCTCAGTGGCATTAGTGGCATTTACAAATAGCTGCCCTGTATTTTCATCCATCCAGAACAAGCCATTTGTGTTTCCATTTGAAATGATGTATTTTAGCTGTCCATTGAGTCCTGAGTCTGGATCTTCGGCTTTTATTGTTGATGCAGGAAAGCCATTGAATCCATCCAAAACTGAGTGATTGATCGGTGGGGAAGTGGGTTTTTCTTCTGTGTCATTTCCAAGCTCGGTCACAATCTCCCCTTTGTGTGCGTTCACAGGGATGCTCACAGAAACCACCCCGTTTCTGGGTTTTGGTTCCTTGATGACTGGAGTGTTGTCGTTCAAATCCTCAACATTAATCTGGACTGTGGTCGAACCAGTTAGCGGCGGGTGCCCATAGTCCACAGCTTCAACTATGAAAGAGTAGCTCTGAGATTCCTCGTGGTCTAAGCTTCGGAGTACCCTTATGATTCCAGTTGTTGGGTGTATGGAGAAGCTTTTCTGGTCTGTAAGTTTCTTTATTTTGTAAGAAACTTTTCCATTGAGTTTCTGGTCATCATCACTGGCTTTGACTTCAAGAACTGCATCCTCTTCAAAATTGTTTTCTTTAATTGAAGTCTTATAAATAGATTTGAGAAATACTGGTGCATTGTCATTCTCATCTAAAACAGAAACTGGCAAGTTTTCAGTAGTAACTAAAGATGGAATTCCATGGTCCTGAGCAATGAGTTTGATGTTATAATTATCAACCTTCTCTCGATCCAAGGAGCCATTTGTTACAATCAAGTAATTAAAATGATCGCTGGATTTAAGACGGAAAGGCCCTGATCCTTCTTGAATAGTCAGGCTCACTTCTCCATTTTTTCCTGAATCTGCATCATAAACTGTCACCAGTACAAGAAACGTATCAATCGGAGCTCCTTCCCTAACAGTGGGAACAGCTGAGGTGGGTGAAAGCCATTTTGTGCTAATCCTTGGTGCGTGATCATTTACATCTACAAGCTTGATATGTAACTTGCAGTGAGTTGGCATGCTATTGGGACCATGATCAATGGCCTGTATGTTGAGCACAAAGGATGGCTCCCTCTCGTAGTCCAGAGGAGCCTTTACAATCACCTCTCCCGTCTGTGAATCCACATGGAAAAGTTTTTGAAACTCTGCTGGTGTGTGTTTACTGAACCAGTACTTCACCTCACCATTGGCACCTAGGTCTGGGTCAGTTGCTGTAAGCTTGAAGATGGTTGTCCCAATGGGTGTATTCTCACTTAGAGTCACAGTTGGACTGCTCTCCTCAAAAGCAGGGCTGTTATCATTTGAGTCCTGAATCACAACATGCACAGACATGCTCCCGGACTTTGGTGGGTTACCTTTATCGTATGCTACCAGGATCAGGTCAAAAGAGTCTTGAACCTCCCTGTCTAATTCTTTGATAACCACCAGCTCTGCTTGTTTTGACCCACTTGAACCATCTGTCACATCCAAAGCAAAGTGCTGATTGACTGATAGGGAATAGGTCTGGAGGCCGTTGGGCCCTGCATCGAGATCAACAGCTCGATCTAAAGGGATTCGCATACGAAGGGGGGCAGTTTCTGAGATCTCCACCTCCTGTGTGGTATTGGGAAAACTGGGACGATGGTCGTTTAGGTCCATCACTTCAACACGGATCCTGAGGCAGTTCACAGAGCCGCTTTTTCTGTAGAGGACACTGAAGGCCACCTCGCAAAGGTCTGATCCCCGGCACAGCGCCTCCCTGTCCAGTCGACCTTGGGTGGAGATGACCCCATCTCGAGCCATCACAGAGAAAGGAAGGGCCTTTACCTGCTCCACCACATGGAAATCCTCCAGCGGGCCGACTTCATCCCTCTGACGGAGGTCGTCCAACAGACGGCCGACCCGAGTTCCCGACGGCTGCTCCTCCCAAACCCGGTAATGGATAATTATTGAAGATGACTCAGTGCAGAGAGTCACAGAGGAAAGGCTCAGAACCAGAAGCAGAGCCAGCAGCATAGTGACATAGATTAACAACTACCTTTTATACCCTGGCTAAGCTGATTTTCTTTTTTTTTTGACAATAAATAAGATGGTAAATTAACTTTTTCTATTAAAAATCAATTAAGCAAATTTAAAGGTAAGTATTAATATTTTGAACAAATACTAGTTTCTGTCATAAAAAAATATTTTTTTCTTACAAAAACCGACTACAGCCACAAAACTATAGAAAATATGCAGTTTTGCAAAGAAAAATAAAACTAAAAAACACAAAGCTAAAAAAGAAATCTTCCAGTCGCTTTAGAAAAAAACATATCAAAAACCCAGAATGAAGACATCATCATTTCATTCCCCATAACCTCTAGCCTCTGTCTGCCTGCTGTTACTCACAGCTGCTGGCGTTCCTGCCTCTCAGTTCATCCTCAACTCAGGGAAGTTTTCCTCCAAGTGAGAAAGTTTGGATATGTGTTTCCACATGCCAGCAGGGGCGCCGACCAATCAAAAATAAGGAGGAGGGTCACATGCAAATAAGCCACAACTTGACACAAAGAAAAGCCCTCCTGCCCTGAGGAAACTCAGTGCTTTCACAGAAACATGACACTGCCTCTCCATCACTTAAACCCCCTCTGCCCTTCCAAAGATCTGTGTAAACTCATCACAAGCTGCAGGCTGGAACCTTAAATCACTCGGAAAATGTGCTAAATCCCAGTAGGACAAGAGCCTGGAGCACTTGGATCTACCTGAACTCGGTCATGGTGACGTATGGTCTGGCCTTTTGACAGTAGAAACAGAAACACAGATAAGACAATAAACCATCACAGTAATGTAATGCCCTGTTATGATTGCATTGAATAACCTTTAGGATGCATTTTGTGTCCTCGAGAGTATTCATAGATGTCTAATGTGGAAGAAAAAACTGCTTCTGTGAGTACACTAGCTATGAAGTGAACACAATCCAGAAGTCTGTTTTTAATGTGACAAAACCTCGCATTCCAGCTGTCGTTTAAATATAATTACAGAGAGATTCATCTTTCACCGCACAGACAGAGGTTGACAAATCTCCCATAGATTCTCATTTCTGTCATTCCTCAGTGGCTCAGTCAAAATTAGCTAAAACTTTGGCATAAAATGGAAAGGAATCAAGAGGATTTGGAGTTTCAAAATGTCTTTTTCAGGGACAATTTGAAACCTTAATAAACAGTTTCACTAAATTGTTTGACTGTCTTAAATGTTTTTACATTATTAAATAATCTTTCTCACTGCAAAATGATGGATGACTAGTTTTAAAGTAGCCTTATAGCCCGTCCCAAATTGATGTGGAGCAACAACTGCTTCTCTTATCTGCTTGTAAATATGTTGTTGTTTCATTCAAGTTAGATTTACCAAATTCTGAGACCTAATAAGGACTCCGCAATGGTTTTTGTCTGTATTTATGCCTAAAACTTTTGAGTGTCTTAACATTATAACATCGACCATCTTAAGCTTCCAATCAATGACATCTTTTTTTCACAGAGTAAATTAGGAATAAATACTTTTGATTATGAAAAGCTAAAGCTTTAAAAGTATTTATCTACAGCCATAAGGTGACATGTTGGCTACTACAAAAACTGTTTGTTACTTTCACTACTTACATTGGAAAGCTGAGGGATCTAGATGGATTATTTGATAAAAGAAGATCTAATGAAGTCACTGTTGCCCATAAAGTTATAAAAATACATAACTGCCCTGTTATGATTGCATTAAAAACAATCAAACAGATTGTTATTTTTATTGTGATTTGATTGTCCTTATGATACATTTGGAAGATATTGGTCTATGAAACTACAATAAACTATACACTATCTGTCAAAAATAAAATAGGTAGTCAAAATCATTTCATTTGGAAACAGAAATATTGTATTTTGGTTTTAAGGGATAATGACCATTTTTAACCCTAAAAGATTTTTTATTAAAAATATACGGGTAATCCATCCATCCATCGGGAGGGGTACTGGTGCCTATCTCCAGCGAACGTTTCAGGGGAGAGGCGGGTTCACCCTGGACAAGTCGCCAGTCTGTTCCAGGGCAACACAGAGACAGACAGGACAAGCAACTGACTGTGGGAGGAAGCCAGAGTACCCGGAGAGAACCCATGCCTGCACAGGGAGAACATCCAAAGACCGTGCAGAAAGACCCCGGGCTGGGAATCGAACCCAGGACCAACTGCGCCACTGTGCAGTCCAATACAGGTAATTAATATTGAAAATTTAACAAGAGAACCTTTATTTATTTATTTCAGAGTTTTACTGTTTCTCTCTCTGAAGATAACAGTTTTGACAGGACTGAGTTAAATAAGCCTTTCTGCCATCCCTGGCTTAATATAAATACAATTATAAATGCATCAGTTGTCTCTGGGTCATCAGGACACACAGAAGTTTAATCAGTGATATTACCGTAAGAGAGATAGTTCATATCTCATGGCCAAAATATGGGGTTTGTAGCATAGATGGACCAGAAAATAGATAGTTCTGCCTTTTGGCATAGCTTAATGCCCTGTCCAACTTTTCTATCTACTTATCTGCCAACACTTGGGAAGTGCAAATAACATAACTCAACTGTGAACTGTTGCAATAGACAGGTCATTGTTTGAAAATGCCAGTAGAACTACATCATCTGATACAGCCAGACCTGAAACCATCATTATAATCATTAATCTGAATTCTAAATTTAGATCAAAGCCATAACTGATTCATGTTAAATCATTATTTGAATCTGAGAAACTGAAATGTCTCCTATGTCCATCTGTTTCTGCAACCTGTTCAAAGAACCCAAATCTGAGATGAACAGAGGTCAACCAGTCGCATTAGGTTATCTCCAAAACAAACAGCCTCAGCCTCTTGTCTGCAACAAATCAGCTAACACTGTTAGTGTGTGGCTCAGTTTGTGGCTCTTGTCTGCTGAAAAGCTTTTAAGGAGGGAAGAACATTTCTCCAGGCACACACATGCACATGTCTGCTTCCAATTAACCCACTACCTGCATAAAAGTGTGTGGTAGGAAGTCACACACTGTCAGTCTTCCTACGTAAACTCACAACTGAGGTTGTTTAACATTACTGTATCTTTTAAAGAGTCCCAACTGTTGCTTCTTTGTACTAGTTGCACTAACTGCACATTTTCCAGATGATATTTACCTAAAATGTAAGGTAAGTACTTTTGGTAGGCTGAACTGAACTGAACTTTCACTTTAAGGCCATGTTAAAATAAATAAATAAGATCAGAAGTGCTGAAAAAGTTGATTAAAAAGTAACAGCAGGCAAACCAGTTTCAACAGGCCATGATATTAAGAGAAAACTACAATAGATTAAACTAAGACAAAAGTTTAGAATGACAATAATAACACTTATTATTATTATTATTATTATTATTATTATTATTATTATTATTATTATTATTATTGTTGTTATATCTGTCGACCCCTGGTGAAGTAACCAGCAATAATCTAAATAGAAAATAAATATAGCAGTAATAATAATATTAAACAAATATGAATAACAATCACACTTATAGCAGCAGTCAGATAATAAATCAATCTCTGCAGAGGTGGGCAGTAACTAGTTACACTTCTACTCAGTTACATGTGCTTGAGTAGCTTTTTTAACAATATACTTAAAGGAGAAATTTTCCTGTGCTGACTTGTTACTTTAACTTGAGTAATATTATGAAGTAACTGTACTCTCACTGGACTAAGATTTCTGGCTACCCTTCACTTTATTATTGGAGGGTTCTTTATTTAGTAAAGGAAGAACAATGATAACTGAAAATGCACCAGACACCGACAAAGACTTGCAGTTTATGTTAAAAGGAGACTTTTTATTTCCACTCATTATTTTTTTTTATTTTCTATCTGCTGAGTCTGTTGTACCATTTGTAAGTCGAGTAAATAATCTGTACCCCCACTGGCACTGGAAGTACTTAAAATATCAGAAATTGCTCATAACTCTATATTTTTGTTAGTCTGACTTCATTTTTAAATATGAAATCAGATGTTGTGATAAGATCAGTACTTGAGTATTGCAATAACAAATCTGCTTCTGCTTTTATATTTTGTCATTTGAAACTGGACTAATAGGAAAATGGAAGAATTCAAAGATTCATGGACTGTGTGTTTATGTGTGTATGTCATTGCAGTCATTAGCAGAGGAATTGGTGGTTAATTTACCTTTTGTTTTGCCTAAAACCTTGCTGAAAGCTGCTGAAAACCCCTTCAATGACATTGTGTGTGGGGGTGCGTGTGCGTGTGCGGGGGTGTGCGTGTGCGTATGGCTGATCTGCTGACCCATATGTCGCCAGATAACGATCAGAGTCACACAAAGCAAATACCGTAGTCTAGGGTGAGGTCAAGCTGAATGTGTAGATGAATATTTTAGTCTAATCTAATTTTCAGATGAAGACAGAAGCTACTTCTCTCCTCTGAAATCAATTAACTAAAAAAAAAAGTGGTTTTAAATATGTTCAGCATTTTTTCCTCTGTTGAGACAGATCCAAAAGGAGTGAAATGTAATTATTCTATGAAAGGACAAAACAGATTTGGGGGGAGAACTCTGTAGTTCTTTTCTGTCTTCCTTTTTGCCATTCTGTTTTTCGAGTTATCCTGCAACTGAACTGAATTTCACAAGTCACCTTGAAAAACTGCAACCTGCTTTAAAAATAAAATTTTTTAGCATCTGTTCCATAGTACTTCACTAGTTTATTCAGGTTTTTTGAAATTATGTGTGCTTGAAGCAGGGAAAAATCCAAAACATGCAGGACGCTGCGGCTTGAGGACCAACGCTGGTCCTCAAGGGTTGGTCCTCAATTTCATCTTCTCTGCTCTACGGTGTCCTGCACTTAAATTTAAAACTTTTAATTCAGCCATTGTGCTCGTTTTATAGATGGTAGTTTTAGTTTCATCATCTCTTGTAATTTTTTTATGAAGGTCTCTCTGTTTCCACCCTTTGAAAAGCACTTTGTTCACTTATTTGTAAGAAAAGTGGTCTGACAATAAAGTTTATTGCCTTCTTCAGATCTTGTCTTTCACTATGATTTGCATTACTGATTACACATTGCTGGAGTTCTAATCAGAGTAACTTTTATTTAAAAAATAGCTCTGTGCAGGAGCTGAGAGGCTCTGATGGTTTAGTGTGCGCGCTGTCTGCAGAGGTTAGTCCTTGGAAAGGTTGTCCTGATTTTGATTCTGAGTCTTGGCCCGTTTGCCCAGACTATTTCATGTCTATTTACTGTTCAATAAAGGCCACTATAGCCGAACAAAAGCTTTTAAATTTTAAAAGAAATCTGCCAAGTGTAAATTTGACAATGGTGAAACTGTTTAATGATTCTTACATATTTCAGACTGGAGTCAATGGGACATCAGAAAGTCACTTACCAGAAATCAGTGCTCCTCTGGTGTGTAGAATGTTGTCTAGTGCACTTAGGATAGTGACAGTTGATAACTACTCTTAAAACCCAGCAGCAACAACGGAAACAATCCCTACAGGCCCAAAATGTTGGTGGCATCCAAACATTTTTCATTGAAATAGACCACTTTTCTCACTCCTTCATTTAGTTTTCATAACCAATGCTACCTTTTAGCTGAACTTCAGTAGACCTTCTTCACTTGTTTGGGTCTATAAGCTTCCTTCTTTTCCAAGCGGTAAAAATGTAAGTTTAACACACTGCAAACAAAATTAACTAAATTAGTGTTACTTGTATTTAAAATAAATGATCATGTTTAGATAATTATCACTGGAAAACTACCATTACAAATGCAGCATGCCTTATCATCATTGCCCTGACGTCAGGATGTCTGCAACCTTTTCATTTATTATCTTCTGATTGGTTATTTCACACATCAACATTTAATGCAACATGTCTGTTAACACTCAGAGACCAAGCCGAACCCATTCACCTCCACTTCTATTGTTCTGCTAATTCATTTGTTGGCATCTTGACCTTCAAACTCCTTCCTCTCTTCTTTTTCTAATCCTCTCCTCGTCCTTCTTAATTTTTATGGAGACTTTTCTCCGCCTCTTCTTTACATTCACCCAGCGCAAGCTTCCTGTCTCAGGAAAAGGTTGATGATGGAGGTCAGAGACAGGAAGTCCAGCAAGGGAGATTAGACATCAGCAGGATAAGTTGTATACTTCATTGCTGCAACTCAGACATCAATATTTAGCGCCAGAAACAGGAAGTTCTTTGGTTGTTTTGTCCATTTTTATACCTGCCAGTTGGAGTTTTGCCAAAAGTGCTGGGTTGGACCCATCTGGTGGTTTACTCCTTCACGTCCATGTTATATATCTGCTTATATATGTGCCCAGTCAGTCTTGCTATTTTTAAATGTATTTTTTATTTTAAATGATTGTAAAAAAGTAACAAAATCCCAGTTCAGTGTGAAAGATAAGACCTGTAGTACCAACAATACAGCCAAGCTGAAGGCTGCTATTAACAACCTTGGTTTTCTTTATACCTTAGCATAGCTACAGCATAATCTGCTGCATTGATGCAGTAAATCTTGCAAAAGGAGACCCAACCAAGTAATGTACGGATATATTTTTCAGCAGAACACTACAGGGAGAATCTGTTTTTAGTTGTTCTAATGTTGCAGTTTTCAGAAAAACTAAATTTGTGCTTTTCATGACCTTTAACCCACAATTATCATAATTAACAGAAATAAATCATTGAAATATATCAGTGAAGCTGCATTTTGCAGTTTGAATTAAAGTTCTGACATGAAAACATTTTAATGATGTTATAATTTATTGAGATGGAAAAAAGTTGTAAATATTACTTTGTTTCTTTATAGTCACCACTGGTTATTATTAAGGAGAAATTCCACATAGAGCTTCAAATTTGGTCATTCTCTAATGATGTCTTCAACACATTTCTCTCATTTCCTCACATCTAACCAGCTAGAAAAGGGAACAGAACTTAGACTAATTTAATTTACATAAGCTACTTGAATGTGTTAATTAAACGGGGAATTTCTCAGTTCAGGACCATTTTGTAATTTAGTAAATTTGTTCTTTTGAGGTTTTTTTTACTAGATGATGCTTTAAACAGAAATGGAAAAAGTTATATCAGGAATGAAAGTAAAATTGATCAAAGCTGATATACTTTTGTGCTAAATGCTTCGTGAAAATTATCTCTTTCAATTTGTGACATTTCCCATCAAAGATCAAGGAAAACAGCTTTCAAACAGTTTAAAGGAGGTATTTTTTTGAACGTCCCAACCGGCTGTGTGTTGGAGGCATCTGCAGACCACTTGTTTCTGAGACAGGAAGCAGGAAGCACACTGAATCAACTGCAGCCGCAGCATTTTAACCAGAGAGATTGTGATAATGTGGCCTCACTTAGAGCCCAACCACAGCATGTGTACAGCAGATATACCGCCGACATATTACCAGTAACTGCATAGTGTGTTATTGAAGTTGAAAACTGCATCAACGTAAATCTCAGGATTGAAAAGTGCAACAAACATTACTAAATATTCTCTGGTTTTGCTGTTTTTACATGTGACTGCAATCCTCAGCTGCCACAGGTGGACTTAAGGCCTGGTCAATCAAATCATTTAAGCAGTCACTCTACTCATCTACGAACCAAAAGAAAATAACATCCTGTCAGTCCAGCAGATCTTATCTGCTGCTATTGTGCAATTCGTCAGTTTCCTCCTTTTGTTTTCTGCATTGTTTGTTGCTTCCCTATAATATCCAGTTTTGCTGTAGTCTTTAAACTGATTTTTATGCTAAAATAAAAACCAGGAAACTGAAACCGTGATGATCAAGTTGTGTTGTTTGGTCATTTTGTGAGGACATAAAAACAGACACAAAGATTTGGAGAAAAAAATATTTATTTTGTGTCTTTGTTGGGAGACTGTGAAATACTCCCACCTTGTGGCGAATCAGGCAACTGCATATTTTAAGACTCAAACGCCATAAGGGCTCTGGTGTTGGTTACTTTATATAAAAAATCTTAATAAAAACGGTAGACTGTGCGCATGAGCAAATATAACAATATGATTATTTATATAATGAAAAACAAACTTTATATTTTCCTAAATTATAAAAAGGCATGTGAAGTAAAAATTGTATTTATTTTACTCATTTAACCACATTAGTATTGGTCAGTCTGTTAAGTATGTAGGCCAGAGAGAGTCTCTGCAGAACCAGTTAGATAGGTTTTCTGTTGACCTCTCCTTGCAGCAGTCGCAGCAGACTGATGAGTGGACTAATGCCTCACCACACGTACCAAAGCAAGGCACCAGAGTTTGTTAACAGATAACAATAGATAATTTAGGTAAATATAGTGAGATGAAATAAGCCCTAAGGCTTAACAAGTTTCTCCATTAAATGTCACAAGCTCAGAGTACGTGCTTGTACTCAGCAAGTAACAAGGTCTGACAATGTTTTTGGTATGCAAAATTGTTTCATCAGTAAACCTGACTTTTGGATACTCCTATATTTTGAACAAGAAGATGTTTATCATCTAAACAATTAACTGACCCTTCAGTGAGGACGAGGTTGCATCCTGTCCACCCTGTGGTTACATGACCATGCATTAAACCTGTTCAACTGGAACAGGCTCTGAGCCAGGGAGTGACCACATGGTGTGGAGAGTCCTATATATTGTGAGGTTTTGCAGCTCCAAATCAGAACTCATTGAAGGTACAGCTGCTGTGGTGTGGCTGCTGTGTTTTCTCTGTTAGCAAACAAAATAAAGATTTTTGCTCTTTGCTATTTGCCAGAGTCTCAACCTGATCTGTTACCACACAGATTTTTTTGTCTACAGGCAGAATTGTCTTGGAGTTTGTTCTAAAAAAAAAAAAAAAAAAAAAGCAGGCACTTGGCTAAAACTGCCAGCTACAATTAAAATCTATTTATTATATGTTGGCCACTAATAGATTTGTTAAAATCATTTCCTCAACAAAATAAAAGAAATAAGACTTTCTCACCCAGGCAGAAAAACATAAAATCACTTTCATTTTGCCTTCTTGATGCTACAGAAATAGGAGTAAAACACAATTATACTGTGCAAAAAACATATTTATTAAAACATAGTATTTTAATGAATATGGCAATTTTTTCAAGCTTTTGTTTAGTGTTGGAATGATTTTGCTTTAACATTATAAGGAGAATATTTAAAACGTTGTAAAATGTGCATATTACCACAAAATAAAGTGTTTTGTTTTTTAAACTGAGTCTTAATGAAGAAAAAATGACCTCATTCTTTTACCTGAGATGATGCAAACTAAACAAGAGATGTAATGCTGCCTCAAACACTGGGATTTTTGCGTGCAACAATATGACCAATGTTTAAACTTATTGTACTATGTTTACAGATTTAGTCAAATAGTCCACAGACTCCCACTTAAGTTTTCATTATTGTTCTGTTACTCTAATCTAAAAAAAAAACTTGTTGAAGAAAGAAAGAAATCTTAACATTTTAGCAAACTAGCCAAAAATTGTGCAGAATGAATGAAACTGCACAACTTAGTTTTTGTTAACTGTTAAAAATATAATCACAGTCTTTCTGAGCTGAAAAAAAAGAAAAACTTGTGCCACTGAACAGAAAACAAGACAATTTTCAAATAAAATGTACCTTGCGACAAAAGACAACATTAAAAATAGAATAAAAGGCTCATGTGCAGAATGTAATTTTTCTTCTCTGGTTACTGTACCTTTTTATATATAAAAGCATAGAACGAAACAAAAAAAAAGAAAAATCTAGCAAAACCTTGATCCTGTTTAAATGAAACACCCTCAGTAGTACCTAATCCGCTTATATGTGTTTGCTTTCCCCTGATGTGGGGAAACAACAGCTGCTGAAACACGAATCAAACATAAAATTAAAAGTTGACGCAACTTTCTAAAGCCTGTAAGTTACATCATTTTTCTACGTAGATAAACAGAAACATGAAGCTGCTGTGAATCATCTCAGTTGGAGTGAATGGATAGAGACAGCATGAGGCAGCCCAGCTCTTTGCCCCCACCACCCAGGACTCCCTGAACTCTGTAGTTCCCATTGGTGAGCCAGTAAGGCAGGTCCATGTAGGGCAGGTAGAACTGAGACTGAGGCAGCGAGTAAGAGCCCTGAGGAGACACAGAAAATATAAAAATCAGAGCAAACTTGGAAACACTGAAGTTCAGTGTTACCTGACCTTTAAGAGGTGGATCAGATTTTAGTATACAGTGAGTATTTCCAGCGTTGATTCTTCCTTTTCTTTCTAACTTCTGTAAATCTCTCCATTATGTTGGATATCAACTTTGAGACAAAGTCCTGACTGATGGTGATCCATTCTCGTTTTACTAGCGTTTGGAGTTTCTTACAGCGTTTGTTATCATTCCTGCTCTTTCAGAACTGATCACATCCTGTCAAAGTGGTTAAGACCGGAGGGGTTTCCTCTTTACACAGTTGGAAACAATAATACTCTAATTTTTTACTGACAATATAATTTTCACTACGTAACAATGCTCCCCATCTTGGTGCAAAACAAGCAAACATTCAACAGATTGTTCCTGTATTGCTGGGAGGAATTGTTGGTATCAGGATGCTTCCTTGTTACCGCTAAGAAGAACAAGTGGACCGTTTTCAACCCTTTGTGAGATGCACTAATAATGTTTGCCATCATGAGCAATAATTGTTTTAAACCTCTTGATCACTGAAACCTTTTTTAATTTGTGGCATTAAACAATGATGCCAAAACTTAACCCAGGTTCAGTTTCTATCGGTGAAAAGAAAACTCACCGCTTTGAAGGGGCAGTGACAGGGCAGGCCGTAGGTGTGCAGCGGTTCGGGACAGTCCTGTCCCGGTGGGATCAGCTGGTTCAGAATGTCGCAGGCGTCCTTATAGTGACAACTGCCAAGCTCCTCCAGGCAAGGGATCTTCACCCAGAAACCCGCCACCTCCCTCTCCAGGGTCACATTCACCTGGGGAAAAAAAAAAAAAAAACAAGGTCAGAGTGAGATGCAAAAAGATTGACTTTAGTTTCAAACCTGCACAACCACAACAATAGCACCATAAACAACACGATAACTGACCGGCATGAGCAACATGGGGAATAGATTTGTTTAACCTGTAAATAATAGGATCACCTTTTCTTGTCCCTTTATACAAACAGCTTCTTTAGTACTTTGACTTGTTTCATGTTTTTGTGTGCAACCCTACAAAATTAAGAGATTAACAGAAAAATTAATCCACAAATTGATAGAAGAAAAAAGAAGTTGAAAGTAGAAACATTAGTTTATATATTTCATTTTTTTAAAAGTGTTTAAGTTGCTGTTTCAGGTCACTGTGCTCTAAAAAAGAAAAAAAAAAAAGAGTCAAACCTCTAATCAGTAAGCTCACATGATGATTGGGCAGAAAATCTAGAGGCATCTGCTGAGACAAACAAAAATCTGCAAGCTACAGGTAAACAGCTCTGCCGCTGCTGAGTAACTCAGTGTCTGAGGCTTTCTCACAGACTACATACAACATGTAGTTAATGCTAAAACTGATAAACGCTGTTTTGTGGTTTATTACCAGAGAAATGATGCTAGTGGTGCAGGAGCTGACTACTTCTCCTTTTAGTTTATTGCTGTTGCAAAACTGACAAAGTTTTCTATTGTTTTATTATAAACAGTCTAATAGTCAGTGTCTAATCTGATCAGTGTGTAATCAGAACAAATCGAGAACCAAATACCTTCAGTGTTAGTAGTGACTGTTTTCATTGTTGGTGTGTTTTGCTGAGTCTCAGCAGTTTTTTTTATGATGTAACCAAACCAAACTGTGCTAAATGTCCCGATAACAAACATCTTGAAAAGTATGAAAGATTTTCAGCTGATTGTTTTGGGTTTGTGTTTCAGGACGTCAACTCACAGAAAGAGGGGAGGCGAGCTCGACCAACGTGGATCCAGACGCAGCGGCCGTCAGTGATCCCGGAATGCTGATGGGATCTGGAGACACAGTCAGGCTCTTTAACACAGCCGGAGCGTCGGGCTGTCCGCAGTTTTTCCAGTCGAAACCCAAAACCTGCAGAGTGATCAAACATTCACTTCTCTGTTTGACTCTCTGCCAGGAAGGTCTAGCTTTATTCTTTAAACTAAAGTAGCAAAATAGAAATGAGAGATAAATCAAATGTATCTTCTTCTGAAGTTGCCTAGAACAGTTTATTCACTTAGCCATCAGTAATCTTCTTTTCCAACAATTGCACCAGGATTTTTGAGCAGCTTTAAAAAACATATGACCATCTGACCATCTCATGTTAGATGTCAAACACAACACTAATCTTTAATTCCGATTTCTTAGTTCAGGGCATAAAAGATTTGTAAAGAAAATATTGGTTATTTACATTAATTTCCATGCTAGACCAAAAAATGGCCAAACTGGAATAGTATTTAGGGATACTATACATTATTAAAGGTTTAAAACTTGTTCTTTTCCAGAGAAAATACTTCCAGAGTTTTCAGCCAGTTTTTTCTCCCAAATTTAAACAAATTTATGAATAAATTAAAACTTTAACAGAATGTATTGCACATATTTCTACAAATACCAGGGCTTGACTACGGTACCTGGAAATAAAAAAAGAAATCCAACCTTTCTATTATTAATGCATCACTTTAAATAACTATTTTAATCCTTCAGTGAACGATTTGACAATTTTAGTCTCATTGGTGCATTTCTCAGAACAGAATTGAAATTCTCAAAACTACTTGTTCAATCTTCAAATCAATGCGTCACTTGTGCACATCAAAAAGCACCTTTGAGCAAAGTGCAAATGCTTTTGAACATCATGCAAGTGGTTACGTACAATTCTCTGCTTCTTCTCACATTTTCAATTGCTTTTGTCACGTTGATCAAAATGTATTAAGCAGGTTTCTGTTGAATTTTCTCAGCTTCCCCAAAATATAAGCACAATTTCATTGCATAAGTCTTAACATGGGAAATGCTTGAACAAGTTCTTATAATACAGCAATCATTTCGCAGTATGGAAATTGAAAATAAAGGAAGACTGCATTGTAACCCCTAAAGCACTGCATGTACAGTTTTCTTTAAGGAGATTATTCTGTTTCATTTTGCTCTCTGCAGTCCTGTCTCTTCCTTTCTGTGTCACATTAGGAGAGCCTGTCAACAGATTACACTAAAAGTTACAAATTTAACTGTTTTATTCAATCATAGTGAAACAAGTCATAACATTCTGGAGCATTGACGTGTTCATTGATACAGATATTTCATTTTGAGAGACGAACTAAGTATTTTGAGGAAGAAACTGGATTTTGCAGGTAATCCATGCTGTTTCACTGTTTCTACTTATTGTTTTGGGAAATGCACTAACTGTTTTTGAAAACGTCGAAAATTATTGACTGAGAAAAACTGTAAGAACTCGGAACTCGGGTGTGACCGAACAGATTTTTTTGGACAAAGCAAAAAACTTACCTTTAAGCTTGTGACTCTCCTCGTTCCAAAGGAGTCGCAGTTTGCCTGAAATACCACCGCAGCTAAAACCACCATCACGGCTACAGTCACCTTCAGACAGCCGGCCATCCTGTTCATCGTTACGGCGGCAAATCCCGCTACACGTTAAAGCGAGCTTCTCCACGGGCTGAGAAAGTCCGAATGCTTCCTGAGACCATCACTTCCGTGTTTACAACCGCCGCCTGAACAGACTATCACGTGATCCACATCAGTCACGTGACGGACGACAGTCTTTCATTGAAATGGTGACGCATTTAGTTGGGTATTTATTTGCACAACATAACATTCCAAAGCATAACATTTCTGTACTTAAAATCCTACTTTTTTCTGTATTGAAATTTTGCTACTCAAATAATCAAAATTAAACATCATTAACCTCTTGGAAATGCCGTATATATTCAGTCTATACAATACATGACTTTGATGTTTTTTACATTAATTAATGGATTAACGAAATTATTTGAATACAGATTATATTCAAAGTTATTGAGTTGAATATCTTAGAATTAAAAAAAGCTGTTGTAATTCCACTTCATAGACTGTAGATGCCACTGCTGTGCAACTGCAATTGCATTTTCAGTATA
>CAEFZY010057614.1:0-22410 GCA_903066815.1 Brachyrhaphis roseni
CAAATTTCAGATCTTCCATAACTGACTAAGACCTGCTGGCCTCAGGTTTGCAACCAGCTTCTGCCTGAGAAACCAGTAACCTGCTCCCAGTGTCAGAATCTCACTGAGGAAGAAACTGCATTAGGTTTTCTATCACTTTATTATTTCTGCTATAACTGATGTATATTTGCATATAAAATAAGTCAATAGGGTTTAATTTACAATTTTTATGTCTTCGTGTCATGAGGTAGATCTCAGCCGGCTGGTGAGAGAAAAAGTAGATCTTGGTCTCAAAAAGTATGAACACCCCTGCGTGTAGGTGAAAGATTATTGCCAAAAGGTCTTTATGAACACTTATTTTAATATCATGATTTATAAATGTTTGACAGACTTAACTATTATTGTCAGAACCCTGAGGAAGTTTTCCTGTAAATCACAGAATCCTTCAAAAATAACAGATTACTGTCTTGGAACCAACCATGAATTTTCCTGAAATGTAAGAAAAATGTGTACAAACTAACAGGACATTTTCCTGAAACCAATCCTGTTCCTGATAAACCAACCAATAACTCTGAGCAACCTGTTCCCCTCCTGGCCTGTGGGGGCGCTGCACCAAGAACCACTGAAGGAAACGACACAAAAACCTCTGAAGACACTGAGAGCAACTTCCTTCTTCACCAGATGGAAACAAGATGGAGGATTTCTCTTTAGTCTTTGGCTAAAGACCAGGAGCCATTTCTGCTGCTAGCGCTAGGTTAGCATGTTAGCTTTGGTTGCCCAGAATGCCCTGCACTGTAGTCCACTTCCTGCTTTTGGAGCGGTCTCTGGTCCGCATTCACATTCAAACTGAACTGGAGTTCACTTCATCCGAACCCAGACTGAGGTTTGAAGGACCAAAGGTCAGAGGTCAGCTAGCGTTCACACCTCACCAACTGAACTGGATTTTGACTAGGCAGACTGGAGTCTGATTAAACTGTTCCTATTTTCATGGTTTATAATCTCACAATATAAAAACCAGAAGCAGCCTGGTTCTCATAGTGACGTCTGACCCCAAACCTGATCACCAAATCACTGACCTCGTCCAAGCAGCGTTCGTACTGCTTCCTCTGGTTGTCGTTTTCCACGGATAGCGCCGAGTTCTCCGCCTGCAGAGACGAATCAGAACCGTTAGCAGAAAAAATCCAGATAATCCAGCCAACACAGCGCTCCCTGCTGGAATAAAACCTAAACCAGTAAATACGGGTCATCCGGTCTAAAACGACGCTGAGCGAGGAAAGAAAAGCTAAATGAGCCGATGGTCTGAAAGCCAAGCTTTGGCCTGCAGCAGCAGAAATGTTTCTCCTAACTGGTGAAGCTGTAAATTTCAGGGATCAAACTGCATGACGATCCGGCAGAAGGTGAAATTCAATTTCCCCGACTGGGACAGAAACCGTTTCAAAGAGTCTGGAGGCGACTTTTCTCCAGAAATGATTACCCCCATAAATCTGGAGGCGGCCGCAGGCAGCAGGAAATAAAACACACAAAGAAGAAGAACCGCTTTACTCCAATGTTCAGATTAATAAACCGGCTAATCCTGAGGAAACCTTCAGGCTGGACGACCAGATCGTCTGATCAAAACCTACATCTCTCACTTACTTCATTATTCACATTTTATTGTGTTTTACTGCCATGATAAAAAGAAAGTACACCCTGATGGGCAGCTCATGATCAGACATGAGCTGCCCATCAGTCTGTGAAAGGCTAAAGGTCATTGAAACCCGGCTCACCTCCAGCACTCGAAGGCGGTCCAGCAGAGGATTGTCGGCGGCGGCGGCGGCCTGCGGGGACGGCGGCGCCGCGGCGGCGGGGGGGCCGTCCAGACTGTCCTGCTGCTTCCACATCTCCTCCAGCAGCTTGTCCTGCGCAGGAAGCAGAGAAAAGGCAAAGGCTGTGACGCTAGCCGCGATTCTGAAGAAAAGTCACTAGATCTGTTGTATTTTTGAAAAATGTTGCTATTTTGTCTCTAGTTGGATTTTCTCAAAATTCTCAGCTGACGTTTTGAAAAGTCACTAAATGTTGAGACAAATTCACTAAATTGGCAACAATGTTTTCCCTCATCCTGACAGCCCCCCCCCCTCCCCATTAGGCCACGCCCCTCCTCGTCTCTTGGCTCCGCCCACATGGGTGGTTTTTTTTTTACCCATCTGGAGGCTGGCCTGAACTTATAGTGCTTAGTTACTCTTTAAGAATATTCAATAAAGTCAGGAACCTTGTCCATCCAGTCTGATATATATCTGAACAGGAAGTGAAAGTTCTGAACAGGAAGTGAAAGTTTAGCAAATAAAGTTTTTACAGTGAAGTCGATTCTTTCTGCAGCTGAATCCGTTATGGATTCTGCTGGATTAGGAAACATTTCAAGCCTGTTGAAGATTTCATGGTTCGTAAAAGAGCCACTCGCTCAACAGAAAACACACAGACTGATGCTTACAGCTAGCAATGCTAATCATGCTAATGGCTAATTAATCATTAACTGAAGAACTTTGCACGAACTGTTTGTCATTATTTTGAAACAGTTAGATTCTGTGTAAGTGCAGAGCTGTTAGAGCTCTCACACAGTGTGACATCACCTCCAGGCCTGTTGTAAACATTTAGACTTTAATGGTTTTAATTGTCAGGGTTGCAGCTCTGTCACATAAAGGCTGTTTGCAAGAAAATAACTTGTTTATTTCACTGTAAATATCTTTCTAGTAACTTTTTTTTTTCAAAAATAAAGTGGAAAAACGTATTTTGTTGGTATCTGTAGAACTGAAAGAGAAAACTAATTTGTTTAGAATCAGCACATTTTACAAAAGTTGAGACTGAAAATTAGCCACAAAATCTCTAATTGGTGCATCATTAATAAAATGCATAAAAACATAAAAACTCCACAGAGACGAGATTTATTCCTCTCTGCTGCCTGGAAGACACTAACTGCTCATGACTACTCCACAGCAACCCTCTTCTGAAGAGCTGAACTGTCTCTTTAAGGAGTTTTTTTACTGAAATCACATTAAAGTTTATGTTTTCTTACAGACATTCAGATTCTGCAGTTTATCACAGAAAACAGGAACGATGGAGACAAACCTCAGATCCACTAACGATGCGGCTTATATGCACAGATTGGCCCCGCCCACATTACTAATGAGCAACATCAAAGCCTGGCAGGTTGGATTCATCATCAGCTTTCATCTTTCTCTCCAGTCTTTATAATTAAAATGTTCCAGAATAAAAATAAAAATGTTATTTAGCAGCTGAACCTTGTAGGCCTTCATCAAGTCCAGAGGATCCACTTTGGGTCCGTCCAGAGAGTCCTGGTTCTGGAGCAGGGACCGCACCGTCTGCTCCATGCTGCAGAAACACACACACGCACACACATACACACACACCCCCCCACACACACACACACACACACACACACACACAAAGGCTATAGTGGATTTATTACAGTGACTATAAACGTCATCAGATGAGTTATTAATTATTTTTGACTCTAGTCGCGGGGGAATCAGCTGGTGAAATTGAATGCATTAAGACTCTGTGGAGCCCGGCGCAGCGCCTCCTACTGGCCAACCAGTGGAAGTTCACCAGGAACTAAAGTCAGAAATGCAGAGCTAATCTGAGCTTCTGCACTTTGAAACCAGTAAAAATAAAAAATAAAACTTGACTTTGTGTTGGCAGGAAATTCAATTTAATGAACAGGAATTAAAGTGGACGAAATTAATCACTGGATTTACATTTTAACCGCTAAAGTTATTACACCTGAAAATAGAGAACCAAATGTTTCTGCAGTGAAAACTCAATTTTGTTATTAAAGTTTAACATTTTTTTGGTTTTCAAACTAAATGTTTTGTGCATTTGTATTACAGTTTATGTGCTTTTCTTTTTTGTTGAGCCAAAACGCAGAAAGAAATATCACAAGATGCGTTAGCTGAACTAATACCTAGATGAAAATGCTACAGAAGCTAAAGATGCTAGAGAAGCTAATGAAGCTAAAGTTGCTACAAAAGCTAATGAAGCCACAGGTGCTGCAGAAGCTAATGAAGCTACAGGTGCTGCAGAAGCTAATGAAGCTAAAGATGCTACAGAAGCTAATGAAGCTAAAGATACTAGAGAAGCTAATGAAGCTAAAGTTGCTACAGACTCTAATGAAGCTACAGGTGCTGTAGAAGCTAATGAAGCTAAAGATGCTAGAGAAGCCAATGAAGCTAAAGATACTAGAGAAGCTAATGAAGCTAAAGATGCTACAGAAGCTAATGAAGCTAAAGTTGCTACAGAAGCTAATGAAGCTACAGTTGCTACAGAAGCTAATGAAGCTACAGGTGCTGCAGAAGCTAATGAAGCTAAAGATGCTACAGACTCTAATGAAGCTACAGGTGCTGTAGAAGCTAATGAAGCTAAAGATGCTACAGACTCTAATGAAGCTACAGGTGCTGTAGAAGCTAATGAAGCTAAAGTTGCTACAGAAGCTAATGAAGCTACAGGTGCTGCAGAAGCTAATGAAGCTAAAGATGCTACAGAAGCTAATGAAGCTACAGGTGCTGTAGAAGCTAATGAAGCTAAAGATTCTAGAGAAGCTAATGAAGCTACAAGTGCTGCAGAAGCTAATGAAGCTACAGGTGCTACAGAAGCTAATGAAGCTAAAGATACTAGAGAAGCTAATGAAGCTAAAGATGCTACAGAAGCTAATGAAGCTAAAGTTGCTACAGAAGCTAATGAAGCTACAGTTGCTACAGAAGCTAATGAAGCTAAAGATGCTACAGAAACTAATGAAGCTAAAGGTGCTACAGAAGCTAATGAAGCTAAAGTTGCTACAGAAGCTAATGAAGCTACAGTTGCTACAGAAGCTAATGAAGCTACAGGTGCTGCAGAAGCTAATGAAGCTAAAGATGCTACAGACTCTAATGAAGCTACAGGTGCTGTAGAAGCTAATGAAGCTAAAGATGCTAGAGAAGCTAATGAAGCTAAAGATGCTACAGAAACTAATGAAGCTAAAGTTGCTACAGAAGCTAATGAAGCTAAAGATGCTAGAGAAGCTAATGAAGCTAAAGATGCTACAGAAACTAATGAAGCTAAAGGTGCTACAGAAGCTAATGAAGCTAAAGTTGCTACAGAAGCTAATGAAGCTACAGTTGCTACAGAAGCTAATGAAGCTAAAGATGCTACAGAAACTAATGAAGCTAAAGGTGCTACAGAAGCTAATGAAGCTAAAGTTGCTACAGACTCTAATGAAGCTACAGGTGCTGTAGAAGCTAATGAAGCTAAAGATGCTAGAGAAGCTAATGAAGCTAAAGATGCTACAGAAACTAATGAAGCTAAAGTTGCTACAGAAGCTAATGAAGCTAAAGTTGCTACAGAAGCTAATGAAGCTAAAATTGCTAGAGAAGCTAATGACTGTGAGGATTTTCCACTGTGTAGCTTGAGGACAAACAAATATAAACTCAAACGTTTTGTAAACTCAGAGCCTGTTTCAGTGTCAAATTTTTGCTTTTTTGTGCCTAAACATGTTAAAGATCCTAAATCAGGTCAGAAATCATTATTTATTCATAATTTATTAATTTCTTCCTGAATCCGTCCACCTCTTTTCTGACCGTATCTACAGGAAGTGGATCCGTTCGGCTCGGCAGAAACTCCTGATCCGACTCGTCTGCCGCTCCGTGATTTGGATGAAAACGCTGCAGCTTCACTGAATAAGATTTCCATCATGTGACGGTTTATTCATGTGACGTTTTGGCCACCGGAGCAGAACTCTGTCTGATAATAAGAAGCACAGAGCAAACCGGAGAGAACAGGAAGCTGATCCCGTTTAGCAGAACATCTTCGCACCTCATGACTTCATCATAACATCCACAACATCGCCATGGCAACAAATTAACGTCAGAACATCTTCACACCTACACGGCTGTAAATAAACAGACATATTTTAACTAACCAGAAACCCAAAGAGACACCAACACAGACAGACTAAGGCAGGATGTCCAAACTGAGGTCTGGGGTCCATTTGTGGCCCTTGAAATTATTTTGTTTGGCCTCTGACCACAATGGTAGAAAAAATTCATGACCCAAACATTTGTAAATTTCCTGCTTTCCTATAAATAACTCAGCAGTCTGAAGCCTGTTTTAGGTTTTTTATCTTTAATGACACAGATTTCAGAATTCTTTTTAAATCAAAATAAATTCAGTTTTCCACCTGCTAGCAGTTCAAATCTGCTGGTTTTGGTGCCATGAGCAGAAAGTTTGGACACCCTGCACTAACATAAACACGTCAGTCTGATTCTGATCTTTTTACTGCCCAAAAAATCCGATCTGAGCCTCGGAACCGAATCATGTCTGATAGCTTTTAACCTTTCTGTTGCTGATCTGTCGTAATCTTGCAGCAGAAGAAGCCAGACAGGAAATCTGGGCGTAAACAACGTCTTCAAATGATAATTATTAGATGATAAAAGCTAATAATTATCCAAATGAAGCAGCATTTATTTTGGACTTTATTGTAAATCTGAAAATCATTAACTGCTTCTTATTTCTATTTCATTCTTGAGTGATTAGAAACTGTTGCTGCTTTAGTGGCCTGAGTCCTGCTGGTGATCTCAGTGTTTTCCTCCAGCCGCTGCGTGACTCACCTCGGGTTTCCAGCTCGCATCAGCAGCGCTGACCGTTTCCTCTTAATGTCACGGCCACTGACATTTCACTCTGCGGCTTGAAGCAGCTTTTCTCCACGTTAGGATGCGAGCGGAGCAGCAATTAAACCAGACTGAGACGCACCGCTGACCGGAAACAAACCTCAACAAACGGCGGAGAAGGAAAAGCTGAACTCTGTTCACGCAGCAGTGCTGCAGTAGACGCACAAAGGTCACGAACCGCCAGGAGCTGAAGGTTCGATTCCCACTGGGAGCCACAGAATTTTGTTTCCAACCAACAAAGTCTAAACTCCAGAAAGAGAACACCATAAAAACTATTTAATTAACTCTCTCGGAAACATGTTTTTCCCCGTGTTGATTTTAGGAGCAATAAAGAAGCTCCCACATGAAAAACGAGGCTAAAACTCAGTGGCAGCACAAAATTAGGCACGCTAACCCAAAGCACTGGTTAGCATGTTAGTAAGGTGTGTTAGCGTCCTGTGTTAGCATCCTGTGTTAGCATGGTGTGTTAGCATGCTGTGTTAGCATCTTGTGTTAGCATGTTGTGTTAGCATGTTGTGTTAGCATCCTGTGTTAGCGTCTTGTGTTAGCATGCTGTATTAGCATCCTGTGTTATCATCTTATGTTAGAATGTTGTGTTATCATCCTGTGTTAGCATGTTGTGTTATCATCCTGTGTTAGCATGTTGTGTTAGCATCCTGTGTTAGCATCTTGTGTTAGCGTCTTGTGTTAGCTTGCTGTATTAGCATCCTGTGTTATCATCTTGTGTTAGATTGTTGTGTTATCATCCTGTGTTAGCATGTTGTGTTAGCATCCTGTGTTAGCGTCTTGTGTTAGCTTGCTGTATTAGCATCCTGTGTTATCATCTTGTGTTAGAATGTTGTGTTATCATCCTGTGTTAGCATGTTGTGTTAGCATCCTGTGTTAGCGTCTTGTGTTAGCTTGCTGTATTAGCATCCTGTGTTATCATCTTGTGTTAGAATGTTGTGTTATCATCCTGTGTTAGCATAATGTGCTATCACCCTTCGTAAGCGTCCTCTGGTAGCGTGCTGCGTTAACATGCTGTGCTGTAGTACCTGGAGAAGTGCTGCTGCAGTGTCACCATCTGCTGCTGAGCGCGCTCAGTCGGCTCCTCTCCTCTCAGTTCACCAACGTTTCTCCAGCTGGGGTTTTATTCTGGATCCGACTCGACGGCGGCGCTGCAGGGCAAACAAGCAAACACTTAGTTTGTGTTCATCTTTCAAAACTAAATCCCAGGAATGATTTGAAAGATTCTGCACATCTGTTCACTGATCTGATGGGAAAACAAAGTGAAGGCAACACATTGTTTATGCCCAAGAAGTTTTCCTTGTCATATTTAATTTAAGGTATCAAGTTCCATAAAAAAATATCTCCTTTTAAAACCAACAGGATAAGAGACAGATCGTCCATTTTATTACCTGCTGTGTGCTAAAGTTTAAGCTAACAGAACATTTCTGTGGTTTTCATAAAATCATTTGAAAAATAGTCTGTTTTTTATTCAGTGTTTCTGGCTTTATGCTAAGATAAACTAAACTAAGCTACATTCAGTTCAGCTAAGCTAGGATAGGCTAAGCTAAACCAAGCTAAAATAAACTGAGTTAAAATAAAATAAGGTAAAATAAGTTACACCAAGCCAAGATAAGGTAAAGATAAAACAAACTAAACCATGCTTTAATCAACTATACAAGCTAGGATAAGATAATCTAGACTAAAGACTAAATACAGACTGAACAATAACAACTAGCAAAGTTCAACAAGAAACGAGCATAAGATACAATGTGAAATTTTCATTTTCTTCCATCTGGCTCATAAAAAGTAAATGCTTGAAAATCGACTAACAGTTAAAAAAAATTGATGTTTTAACTTCAGTAATTTAAATGTTTGTGAGTTTTCAGATTAAAACAGTTTGGGACTCAACTTGCTGGAGATAAAATCATATTTTCTGTCCAGAAGTGTTTTCTTCAGCACTGATTCATATTTAGTAACGAGCTGCTGACAGTAAATGTAAAACTTGATCTGGTTGTCGACACACATCAGCTGTTCCTGAATATTAACCAGACTGAAAGCAAATCGAGAAACTTTCTTATAGAGTAATTATGCTTCATGTGATTATATATATCATATGCAGCCTAATATGATATCTTCATGTATATGTATATACATGAAGATATCATGTATATACATGATATCTTCAGGTCTCACTGATTTTTTAAAATCAGTGAGACCTGAGACGGAAGCCTACTTTTCTCCTGTAGATCAGTGCTGCCCCCTGCTGGCTGCTACCTGCCAGCACTGAGATCCATTTCAGCATTTTTATTTTACAGAATTTAATTTCACTATAATCTAGTTTAAACAAACATAAACAAACATCATAATTTAGTTTTAAAACTTCTTCCCTCCTTCAATAAATCTTTATAATATCTGAACAAAGTCACAGGATTTTAACTCTGAAAGGTAAAAAAAAAAAAAAAAAAAAAAGCAGATCTGGTGAAGTTATGTTCTTATTTTTTACCATACATATAAAATTATATGTTAAAGATTTTATGATTCACAATGTGTTCATCTTTGTTAATTTAATCAGAAAAGTGATTTAGAAAAATCTCAGAATAAAAGTGTTTCTGCCAGCAGAGGGCGCTCTCCTCATGTTCTAACCTGTTCATTTAAATCTTTTGCTTTATATTTTTATAAAAAACTGATTTTTAACTTTCAATACAAATAATGAAGAAAGAGAGAATTGTGCAAAATAAGTTACCTACTATAAAAAGTTAAAAATGTTTATGTGCCTTTACATTTTAAAATACATTTAATAAATATTTTCTACTTTCTGTCCCTGTTTTGACCCTCAGCCTCACAAACGCAACAAAGTTATTAAAATAATTCACTTGTCTTCAAAAATAAATAGATAAAAACTTGTCAACTTGTTTAAAAAAATATTTTTTATATTCTTATTGTAATGAGATTATTTGTATTTTATTTTAATTATTTAAAAATGGATGTCACAATTTCATTTATTAATAATAATGTTTTTATATGTTTCACTTTAATTTATAAAATTAAATATGATAACATTACAGTAGTGTTAAATATTTGAAAGTTATTGCAATTTTTTTGAACAAATACTTAAGCTTATATAGAGCTTTAAATATATTTCACACTTTTTTGATTCATTGGTTTTTTATTCTTCACAAAAAAAAAGCAAATTATTTGAATATCTTTTAATTGTATCTTGTTAGTGAAACGGCTGTAACGCTCACAGAGCAGTGCTGATCTATAAATGCTCTTATTGTGAAAAGAAATAATGGAAGAACCAGTTTATGTTTCACAGAAACAAGGAGCTTCATGATGAACACAGTGAGTTACAGTACATGATTATTATGGAACGATTAGTGACATGCAGCTCTATAGAGCCGCGGAAACAACCAAACTTTAACAGATCAGATATTAAAGAACTAACAGAACCAGAGCATAATTATTCATTAATCCTCATTTTACTGGACAGAAAGACTTTTAGTTCAGAAAAATAAAATCATTTAACAGATGAAAATGAAACCTGAACATTTGACAGATTTCTCCATGAAATCACAGATTAGACAGAAAAATGACATTTCACTGCAAATCTGATCATTCAGTCTCAATTTCAGGTTTCCAGTTAAAACAACAGCTGGATGTAAAAGACCAACAAGGAGCAAACCGCTCTCCTCTCTGGCCTAGTCCAAGCACAGCCAGATACGTGGGAAAACTAACATATATTTAGTAGTTTTGTTCTTTAAAACACACAAAAACTGTTTAATGTCACTAAACATTATTTTAAAGAACTCGGTTCAAATTGGAGACTTTAGAAAGTTATTTGTTTATGAAAAACAGAGATTATAAATAATGCACAAATGTTTTTCCTTTGACATGATTTCCAATCAACATCGTCTCATTTTAATAACTTTATACTTTAATATGATCAGCACCATCTTGGTAGGCAAAGCAAAGCACAGCTGAGCCATGGCTGCTAGAGGAACAAATATACAAACATTCAATGTGCAAGAGAAAAATGTTTCAACAAAATGGCTGCTGTCGGGATAGACAGAGTTAGCTAAGCTAGTTCTGCAGTAGATCTCACTGATATTTAACTAACAGAGGGCAGAGTACTCCAGTCGTTACAATGAACTGATATTGTTCATAAGTTAGACAGGAACTAAGCAGGGCTAGTTGTACGCTTGTTTATTGTTGTCATAGCAACTGCCTATGATGGCTGCCAGTCACAAAGTACATGGAAGTGTGATGTCACATGAGAACTACCTAACAGGAAGTGGTGGTTTGAAGGGGGGGGGCGAGGGGTACTTCATAATCACGCACAGATAATGCAACGTGATTGGATCTGGGGAGAAGGGCGTGACTAATTTGCCATACAAAGAAACCTGGAATGGAGTAGTGGAACGGAGTGGCAATGTAATCACAACGCACTGTAAGCTATGTAATGTGTTTTTTTTTTTGCAGTTGACCAAAATCCCGGACGAGTTTTAAATTCGCCCCGGACATTTTTGTAGGTCTGAAAAGTAGGACATGTCCGGGAAAAAGAGGACGTCTGATCACCCTATGTTAGTTAAAACCCTGCCTGTTATGGTGGATCCTGTGAACGACAGTTTGCTCTCATCTGTTTCACATTTCATCTGTTTCCAGTCAAACTGGCAGAAAACATGCAGCGTTTTTACTCTGCGGTGTAAACAGAGTAATTAGCTTCTTCCTTCGGATGGACAGAGCGGCGGGTGATTATCGGTAATCATGTTGGAGTGATGAGAGCAGAACCGCAGACAGGCCGGTCCCTCTGGATGTTTGACCCAAACACAGATCACATCCTGCTGATAGCGCAGCAGCTAACAGCTAGCTGCGGTAACTAGCTTTTAGCATGGCTAGCTGTTAGCCACGGCTCTCAACTAGCTGCGGCTAACAGCCCACACACACTTCTCCATGAACCAAAAGGTCACTGATGATCTTTAGATGCTTGAGTTTAAGGTGGATTTACTTGAAGGCTCAGATATTTACATACACCCACTACTGTCAGGCTAAAGTGTCTCTGCTTGGCAGAACTGGTTCATTTCAACTGCTGGGTTTGATTTTAACTTTATCAGTGACTCTCAGTGATCTGACCCAAAATGGCTCCTTCAGATGAATCAATCCAGCTTCAGAACCAACCCGACCCAAAGAACTACCGCAAAGGTTACACAGTTATTTAAGATGTTATAAGAGAAAAAATAGAGGTGAATTTTTAACAAAAATAAAGCCCCAGGTTTTTCTAATAACTGGCTAAATAACCTGAATTATTGCTGCTCATTTTGGCGGAAAGATTTTAGCTTCTCTCTTCCTTCGTAATCAAAGGATGGTACATTTTATAAACTAAGAAATTAAGTATTAAATTAAGAATCAAATGAACTGAGACAAACATTAAAAACTCATCGAATGAATCTTAGAGTGCTTTCACTTTGTCTCAGGATTTTAATTTGTGGTGTAAACATGGAGATTTTATGCATCCATCTCCTCTTTCATTCTATAAATAATCCTCAGCAGAGATATTTCTGGCTCAAAGCTGCTTTTTATTCACTGTTGATGCTGCAAAGGGTCCAGCAGTGACGATCCCACCAATCAGGGCTTTGATGCAGAGCTATTTATTCCAGACTGTGTTTTGGGTTTCAGTGGATGATTCAGTGCAGCAGATCTGCTCCAGCGGAACCTCGGATGAATGAAGTCAAATCTCAAACTGCATGCAGGCTAACCATGAACACAAAATCAGTTTTCACTAAAACTCAGCTGGAGTCTGGACAAAAAACCCTAAAAACGCACATATCATCATCCCTCCACTGCCGTGTCTCAGCTTCCCTTCATCCAGATGCAGCTCTGCTAACCTCAGTCCGGCGGCCATCTTGTTTCTAGGGAGAAGAGGCTTTTCTCCTTCAACGTGTCCAAACAGACTTATCGGTTCGGTGTCGTGATCTTTAACCTTTAACCGACTCAGCAGTTTTACTGTCTGGAACAATCCAACCAGCACAGATCTGTGATAAAGTGGTACGGGTACGGAGCAACATCCCTGACAAAAATCAGAGATCAGCATTACATTGACCCGGTTCACCCACTTCTTCCAGTGTGAACCATATAAAGGCTGTGTGTATTTTATTAGAGGTATCAGAATAAAGGGGGCTGAATGGACACGAAACACGAGTCTGTATTACATTCCAGTTTGTTGGTCTGCCTTTTAAAATTCCAGTAAAACTCTTTAAAGTTTGTTGCGACAGAAGAAGAAACGACTTAATGAGTTTAATTAAAACGCAGTGGGCGGAGCTTCTGCTCCATAAAACAGGAAGGAAACATTTCATTTCCTCTTAAATAGTTTCTAAAATTAAATTTGAAGGGAAGAAAAACCAAACAGGTTTAACGCTCATCGTGTCACAAAGAAAGAAGCTGAGTGATGAACTCAGTACAACCTGAGAAGGAAAGAAGAAACTAATTAAAAGAACTTAAAGTGAATGTAGTTTAAATCCTTCCTTTATATATTTATATATATTTATACGATCTATTTAAAGCTGAACTTTGATGCGTTGGTCTGAAAAACAGATTTTAGTGTTGGAGGATTTCTATTTAGTCTTTGGCTAAATACCAGGAGCCATTTCTCCTGCTAGCGCTAAGCTAGCACGTTTGTTTTTGTTGTATTTACCCAGAATGCAGCGCTGTAGTCCACATCCTGCTTTTGGAGCGGTCTGCGGTCCGCTTGGCGTTCACATACGCATTTAAACCAAACCCAGATCAAGGTTTGGACGACCAGAGGTCAGAGGTCGATTAGCATTTACACCTCCAAAAAAACCGAACTGGACTTTATAGGCAAATGGACCGGAGTCGGGTTAACGTGGACTGAACAGGACTGGTGGTGATGGAAGAAACCGCAGGACAGACGATGTTTTGTGTCAACGTCTGGATGGATGGAGGTTGAAACCTGAGGAAGTTTATTTTACTGCCATCCACACTAAACAGTTCTGCCATCTTAGTCGCTTTGACTTCCGCTAACCCGCTAACGCAAAGCAAAGATCCACTTTTATTTAGCATTTTTGTGAACTTTGAAGACATTAATGTTGGAGTTTAGGATATTGACTTAAGAATTCATTAAGCAGTTAGATGTTTATATTCAGGCTCTTATTTTGAAGTCTGTTCTTGTCAAACAAGCAGCTTCAGGAAGAAAATAAAAACTGACCATAGAACAAGATACAAGCATAAACGCAACATCTGAGGGCTTATAGGAAATATGAACTGTTACTGGAGGTTGTAGTCTTTCTGAAGCACTTTAGCATTAGCTTGCGCTAAATGCGAGTTGCTAAAGCCTTTAGCGGAGCTAATGTTTCTGTTCAGCTTTAGCAGCTGACGCACAAACTCATTGATTTGGGGCGTCTTAATTATGCATTTTGTGAATTTGAGCAAATCTGAAGATTTGAGTTCAAAAAGCAGCAAAGCTGATCGAAGATTAGCTGGAAGCATAAAAACACTTTCAGAAAACATTTTCTGGATCAGACATCAATATCAGCAGATACTGAAGGTCAGAAATGTTAAAAATTCAGAACCCATCAGTCATTCATCCGCTCCGGTTCTGACCCGGTTTGCACATCTACCTTCCTCCAGAGCATCTCTGCGTTATAGAGCGTTATTAATAGAAGCTGTGATGCTTGGAAGGTTTTAGTTTTATTCATAAATAAATCAGAATCTGATCGCGATGAAATGATCAATTCAGGAAGTAAACAGTCTGAAACAAACACGAACGTGTTTAGATGAACCGCCTGGAGGAACGTTCAGCAGGATGAACCTGAACACTGACCCGATCCGAACCAACCCGACCCGGCCGAACCTTTGGACCCATCCCGGCTGTTGATCCCAAAAACGCTTCATGAACCTTTAATTATTCACCAGCTGCTCCATCCGGGACATCTTAACCTACTTTCGGGTTCGGAGGAGGAAACCCGGTTACTTGTTGCTGCCGATGGTTCCCTGCATGATGCTGCTGCATGATGCTGCATGCATCCATGATGCTGCATGTAGATGCATCTGGATGCAGCGCTGCAGGAGGCTAACATGGCAGAAAAAGGCCCATCTGGGCATCCTTACCTGCGCGTTTCCACGGAGACGGCTGGAGCGGAGTCAGCAGGCTGAGAGGTTTCTGGAGACATCCCGCATCATCCGGCTGCAGCTGTTTAGGGATCAGAACCGAACCTGAACTGATCGGGTCTGACGGCAGGATGTGCAGCGGCAGCGGCAGCGGCAGCGGCAGCGGCAGCGGCTCTCTCCTCCCTCCCCTCCGCCTCTACGCGTCTCCCGCAGCCTCCTCCCGCCGCGCCGCCATGCTTCCAGTCCGCTGCGCCTCGCTGCGTCCTGCCTGCCCGGAGAGGCTGAGCATGTGTCCGGGTGGGGGAGGGCTGACCGGTCAGCCTGACACCAACACCTGATCCTTCACTGCCTCAACAGCTGATATTTCAGTAAATTAACTTAAAAAACATCAATTTGTTATCAAAAGTCCAGCATGTTGTCACTGAGCGGCGCTCATTCTGCAGAACCGAACCGAACCGGGCCGGTTCTGGTTCACTGCAGGGAGAAGATCTGCACAGAGGAAGTGGGAGTGAAAACAGACAAACCGGGGTGGGGGGGGGGGGGGATTTATAGCAGCTGCTGTTTTAATTCACAGGCTGAACATTTTATTTTATTTAATTATCAGACGGAAAAACATCCAGGAGATTTAAAAAACCAAACCAAACAAACAGCGGAGCCTCATGGAAACTGGGACATTTCAGTCAAACTAACGTTTCTTTACATGTTGGTCACGTGACTCCATGTAAACATCGTGATGCGTGTTGATGCGTGGAAACCTCGGGGCGCGTGCGGTGACCTAGATTAGGCCTTGATGCTCTGCAGCCCGCAGCGGAGGAAACACACACACACACACACACCCACACCCACACACACCCACCCACACACACACACACACACCTCAGACCCAGAGCGTCCAGCCCGGGACACAGCAGGTTAATCCCGCCTCCTCCTCAGATTGCGGGACCGGATCAGCAGATTAGCAGCAGCTGCAGCTTAAAATGTCTCCAAAAAACCCCAAATAAATAAATCCATCTCCGTATGCCAAAAACTGGATTCATCCCATAACGAGGTTATGTAACCAGAGGCAAACATTAACCTCAGATTAATCCTGCAGGTTTTATTTTAATATTCTGATTTATTCTGAATCTCAACATTATTCTAATTTTAATCTGTTTTAGCTAAAATGTGTCCATGTTGGATCCTGATTTTATTGTATTATATATAAAGAAATATTTAAAGATTCATGTGTTGAACATGTTTTACTGTAACAATGTGCAGAAGTTTGAATACTAATAATTTCTGCTGTGATAAAACTGTTATTTGTGTAAAATGCTGGACTTTTAACAGAACAGATTTTTGCTCATTTTTATTCATTTCTAACTTATTTTTGTTGCGGTTTTAGAACCATAAACTGTGACTGGTAACAGACCTGGACCAGAAACACATCAGCCTGGAAGAAACCCGAACCAGCAGAACCTTCAACCAAACAGCAGTAGAGCTACAACAGAATCCAGGTTCTGGAGTGGCCTAGTCAAAGTCCACCCACCCTCATGAGGTAGCCTCAGCTGGTTAGTGACTCTGCCGGAGTTCCTGTGAGGTTCTGACTGAGTTCTGGTAAAAATAGATGGCGGTTTTCCCACTAGGAAACATCATGAGCCCCAAAACAGGAAATGAAGCATCAGGAGGGAAAATCCATTCATGAAAATGATGAAATAACTCAAAGTTTAGACAGAAAACACCAGCAGCTTGACAAGAAAAAGACACAAAACAGATTTAATTCAATCTGAAAGACTCAGATCATTAATCTAAGATTAATCAAATGCAGGTAATAAAAACCATATTTACTAAATTAAAAGTTTAAAACTATTCTCCTTCAGGCTGAGTTTATGAAACATTAAAGCAGAAACATGAGGGCGGCCATCTTTAGATTTACAGAAGAAACGCGACCATTAAATCAAACTCTGTTTATTTATTTAATCTGAACATTTTTAAAGTGTTTCTTCTCTCTGTGTTGGAAAGAACAATTAAATAAACTTCAGTTTGACTTTCACAAGTAAAAATGACTTTAAAACAAATATCTGGAACATTCCTGAAGAAATTTAAAAGAGTTTGATTCAACGCTAAAAGAGCTTGAAGTTTGTCTGATTGTCTTTAGCCAACATGCTGTCAGTAGCATGTTGAGCAAAATGGACTTTGCTTCACGTTGCACAGATCTCCACCATATATTGGCATTAATCGGCCGATAAATAAAACTGATCATATCGGTCAATCCACACCAGAGGCCACAGTTTGAATGTTGAAATCAATGAACGGAAACGATGCTGACATGAACTGATCATCATGTCAGCTAGCAGTTAGCATTCCTCAACTTCTAAAAACCATTTTCCCAACAAATGCTGCCATGGGAGGACCGGCTGCTCAGACAGGAAAATCCCTTGAGTTCAGAGTAAACAAATATGGCCGACTGGGAAGAAACAACGGCGACCTGTCATGGACTATAACAGAGAAAAACAATCTGTAATACACAATACTGTTTGAATGTCCACCAGACTTCCTGTTGCCATGGCAATCGTTTTGTCTCTGTTTTCGTCACCTCGCGTTCTGATTGGATACAGCCCACAGGCGGCCATTTTCTTAAAAACCTGTTTTCTCCTGCAGGAGAAGGGTCGATAATTTTTCCATCAAATATTGAAAACAAAAACAAACAACAAAAATACACTGAAACTTAAGAAGCTTGTCAAGTGTTTATATTTCAAAACAGAACCACAAAGTCCATTTTCTGTCCCCCACAAAAACGTTTCTCTGTTCTGTTCTGGTACGGCTGCTATCTTCGTTCTTGTACCTAATTTTAATCTAATAAACCATTAAACAGGCAGCGATAAAAACTGCTGCTCTTTCTGAAGCTCCGCCTCCAGGAAGTCATCCCAACATGGCTCCTCTATTAACCCTTTAACAGCGTTTTTACCAGCGCTGCTCTGAGCAGCAGCTCCTATAATGATCTCAGCAGGTGTTGCTAATTGCTGCTGGCTAGTCTGGAGGAGCTGAGTGGAGGTTCGGGGGGGGGGCGGTGGAAACTGGGAAACTGCAGTTCAGAGGAGGAGCTGCTCCTCATGGGCGGAGCTAGGTCCACCCAGGCATTTTGCTCAGCTGAATGGTTGCCATGGAGATGAACGAATCAAAGCAACGCTCCAGGTTTGATTCTGACATGATGTAGTAAAGTTGATTTTACATGATACAGTGGTAAGTCAGAGAATGGTGTGTGTCTGTAGTTCAGTCGTTTTTCACATGCGGATCCTTCGCTGCTCCCTCCAGAACTCCCCGATCCCCTCAGACAAAGCCAGCTCAGCTAAGCCCCTGCACTCCTGGGGGGTAAACCCCACCAGGGCGGTGCCCTTCACCCCGACCCCCCACTGCCCCGCCAGCTCTGCCACTCGAGCCGCGATGAGGGCGGCCGGGGCGTGGCAATATGGCCGCCCGTCGACGACAAACCGCGGCCACGGCGGATCAGGCGGGCCGCCGGGCGCGGCTCCCGTCACGCTCTCTATGTTGCAGGCGATCTCTACGGCGCCCTCGTGTGGCAGAGCCAGGACCTGGACCCCAGGAAGCCCACCGGGCGCCGACTCCCTGAGGGCGGCGGCGATGCGGCGGCCGACGGCGACGTCCTGCGTGTCGATGGAGACGTTACAGTTCATGACGTAGGGACTGGCTCCGATTCCTGCAGGGCTCAGGATCAGATCAGAACCAGTTCAGAACCAGATCAGAACCAGATCAGAACCAGATCATCCTTAAAAACCAGTTCTAGGATCAGTTCAGGCAGGATTAAATGAACTGATTCATGTTCATAGTTCACCAGATAAACATCCTGATTCAGTTTCAGCTGTTTGTTGGTTATTTATTAAAATGAGTCTGAATTTCATGTTTTATTCTCTCCTGCTCTTTATTCATATAAACTGAGAACAGCTGCTTCCTTTCACATCATTTAACGCTTTGATCCACAGAACAGATAAACTAGATTTTAACCAAACAAAGCCTCATTGACCACTTTGTTGCCATGACGACAAAGCAGATGGGAGTTTTTTATGTTTGCTCATAAACCTGCCATTATATAATAACAAAAACAAAAGTTAAAGAGAAAAACATCCAAAAACAAAACTTAAAGTTGAGTTTGGTGAAACTTTTCCCTCCTCGATCATTTTCTGATGATCAAAATCTTTCCTCTATAATTAGCTGCTTCTGTTTCAGCTCATCAGCTGATTCAGTTTCTGACCTGCAGGAAGGTCAAAGGTCAAAGAAGCAGCTTCTCTCTTTGACCTTTGATAATAGTGGAAGTGTTCCCACTTCCGCTAATAGTGTTTTGCTAACTTTAAAAACGCTTAGCGCATTTAGCTTCCCCCAAACTAATTTAAGATGCTCGAGTGGCATATTTGTTAGTCATTATTTATGAATTAAAATGAAACTAAAATGCAGAAGTGCTTTGACTCCTCAGCTACAGAGAAATATAAACCAACAGCTGGTTTCTGCTCAGCTGGACCCGTTCTGAGGAGTTGACCCGGTTGACCTGCAGTCACCTGTGAGTCCGTATCGTTCCCGCGGCGGCGGCCCAACGTCGGCGGTGAGCGCCCGCAGGTCCGGACTCTTCCGGAACCAGCCCATCTCCTTCCTCCTGCGGGCCAGGCCGCGCCCCAGCGCCGCGTCCGCCCAGCCGAACAAGAAGACGCTGGTGCCGCGGACGGTCTCCGTGAGGCCCCGCGCCACCGCTGCACCACCCAAACAGGAACCAGTGTCAGCGCGCCGCGCCGCAGCAAGCTAATTATAACCTGTGATCACACCAAGAGGCTGCAGCATCTGCTGCTGCAGCTCATTATCAGAGCTCCGTCAGCAGCGCCAGACTAATCAACACATGGGAGGAACAAACCCAGCGGGAGCCAGGATGTAAAGTTACACTGCAAAAAATTAACAGCAAAGTTTAGCTTTATTTAACCTGACAGAGAGAAAAATGTAGGAAAAAGTCAAATCTTCACCAACTTCTTCATACATTTAGAAATATCACAGTTCCAAACAAAATATTCAAACATTTAGTCCTTAATATGAAAACAAAATATTTAGTTTAAAACTGTGAAATTCATAAATGTATGAATAACATGGTGAAAATATAACCCTAAAATAAACACCTACATTTTGTCTCTATGCCAGACTAAATAAACCTAAATATTGCTGTTAATTTTTTTTACAGCGTAATAAATTGTCCGCCATGTTTCACTTCCTGTTTTACTTTGAAAGGTTCCCAGACTCACCCAGGGCCTGCTGGACGCAGTCCCGCTCCCCCACCGCCTCCCCCAGCGGGTAGATGGGGATCAGGTCCACCGACCCCATGCAGGGATGAACGCCCACGTGACCGCGCATGTCGATGAGCGCGCACGCCTCCTGGGACGCAGACAGCACCGCGTCTCCTGCAGGAAACGGCGCGTTTAGAGCCAAGCTGGGAGATAAAGCAGTCTGGAAATAATCACATTCATCTCATATTTCTGCGCTGAATCTGAGGAAAAGCTTATCAACGCTGGAGAGCAGTTCCTGCTGCCGATCTTTATCTGGATCCCAGCGGAGCCAGAGCCGGACCGGAGCCGGACCGGAGCCAGCGTTACTCACTGATGGAGTCGATGGAGGCCACGATGGTGATGACGGAGCGGTTATAGTCATGATCGTTGAAGATGTTCAGCACCGTGGTCTCCCTCCGCTGCAGGCCTGACGAACAACGACAACGTTCAGAAACCGATATTCATCCCTGATAAATATCCAATACTGCAAACATCTCTGGGAATAACAACAATTCTGTCACTCTGCTCAGAAAATACAATAAACCAACAGAATTGATTAGAAATTAATTTTACATTAAAATGATCAAATTCACCATACAAATAGGAGAAATAACTATAAAACACAATAAAACATCCAAAACGCGAGAAAATACCGTATTTTCTGGACTATAAGTCGCAGTTTTTTCCACAGATTGGCCGGGGGTGCGACTTATCATCCGGAAAATATGATACCTAAAATACTAATAAATGAGCTTACCAAGCGTTCCTAATAGTAAACTTATTACTTCCGGTGCCTGCACCAATCAAAATGCTCCACTGCGAGCAGACAACCAATCAGTGAGGATCTTTTCTCATTGAAAATTGTCAAATAGGTTTAGAAGAATTTCTTTTTCATGACAATATATTAGCAGTTAGAGGAGAAGTTGCTTCAACGATTTAAATGTTTTGTCAAACAATTTAAAATCCATCAGTAACATTCGACGGATTTTTATTAAAATCTGATCTGCATAATAACTGGACACGTCTATCAAATCAGCAGCTTTTCTCTGAATCAGAGGATTTCTCCTTCCTGTTAAACAAACAAGCACAAACACAAAATAAAGACCTTGTGGTAAACTTAGCTTTAATTAGTTAAGTTAGATTTATCTAATTAATAATTTATCTAATTAAATCAAATTAAATTAAACCTTTTCTTAAATTTCCTTTAACTTTAGCTTAAATTAAAGTTACATTTAGTTGATTTGAGATAAGCAGGACTACACTAATTTAAGATCAACTTAATTTAAATTATCTGAATTAAATTCAGCTAATATAAGCCGTTTAATTTAAATTAAACTAAGCTAATTTGTGATAGCTTTAAATTAAAAGAGCCAAGTAAAATTTAGATAATTAAAGAAATAGTAAGATCGAAAAGCAACACTAACGATAGACAATATAAGACAATCTGTGTTTACGAGAATAAGGTTTCTGAAGTCAGAAACAGTTTGTTAAATCAGCTCTAAGAGACGCATAATTCTTATTCATACTGAAACACTTGTTTTTCTTTATTAGACTTTACATGTTGGATTAATTGGGGCTTTAACGGCATCAGATCTCCATAGAATCATGGAATATGTCCATATTAAGTGTTAATAAAGTTTCTGATAAGTGAAAAAATGTGACTGACTGACCGTCTGCGTCGTACAAAGCAGCCTTGGCCACATTCTCCACCAGGTCCTTCCTGCAAGCCTCAGAGACGTTCAGAAGACAAGCAACCAGACGTGACATCAGCGTCCCAGAGGTCATGCTCCTGCAACAGCACAACCATCACCAACCCAACAAAACCATCACAAAACCAACATCAACCCAACAAAAACATCACCAACCCAACAAAACCATCACCAACCCAACAAAACCATCACAAAACCATCATCAACCCAACAAAACCATCACCAACCCAACAAAACCATCACCAACCCAACAAAACCATCACAAAACCATCATCAACCCAACACAACCATCACAAAACCATCACCAACCCAACACAACCATCACAAAACCATCACCAACCCAACACAACCATCACAAAACTATCACCAACCCAACAAAACCATCACAAAACCAACATCAACCCAACCAAACCATCACCAACCCAACAAAACCATCACAAAACCATCATCAACCCAACACAACCATCACCAACCCAACAAAACCATCACCAACCCAACAAAACCATCATCAACCCAACAAAACCATCACCAACCCAACAAAACCATCACAAAACCATCACCAACCCAACAAAACCATCACCAACCCAACAAAACCATCATCAACCCAACAAAACCATCACCAAC
>CAEFZY010057623.1:0-39603 GCA_903066815.1 Brachyrhaphis roseni
TCCATCCATCCATCCATCCATCCATCCATCCATCCATCCATCCATCCATCCATCCATCCATCCATCCATCCATCCATGCATATCTTCAAAGCATTTGAAAAAGGTGTGGGGGGGCTGGTTGACCTTTGATGACCTCTAAAACATTTCTTTATATCTTTGAAATGATAGCAGCACAAACAAAACATTTTGCTGCACAAACGTTTGACACCAATTTTGTCTGATTTGAAGAAGGTGGGGGGCAACTTCACGCAATGATGCCCTATTTTTATTGGTCTGTCAGAAACAATCCCAATATGTGACAAAATGTTAAACAAATACTTAATGTAGCATCAGCAGGGTTTAATAGTTTTTGGTTTTTCAGTTTTGTTTTAGTTCATTGTGATTTTTTTGTCTTCTCAGTTTAGTTTGTTATTTTAGTTTTAGTTAACTATAATAACTTTTCTCTGTGCCAGAAAATCTTCTTAAAACTGGTTAAACTCCTTTAATTTAACTGAGGGTTGGCGTTAGCACCAAGGACGTCCAGAATTAAAACACTAATCACTGAGAGGCAGATTGGAGTCCCACTTCCACACGTGCAAAAAGGCAACTTAATTATGGCATTTCGGCTGAAGTTGAGCAATAATCTTTCAAATGGATTCAGACGACAAGCCTCCGGATTTACACTCTAACCTTTGTGGTGTGTCTCCGTTGGGTTATGAATGATTCATTATGCTGAACCGTGTCTTGTTCTCCCAGTAATTGGATGAGATTCAGTTGATTGTGTGTGTGTGAAGAAGCGTAACGTTGGAGGGGTTCAAACCGAACCGCCGTGGCGAGGGACATCACCGAGTCCGTGTCCCGGAGAAATGTTCCTCTCACCCGGGAGGTCGACCTCCTGGGCGGGGCGGGTCCAAATGGGTTTCGCTGTCAGATGCAGATCATGTGCCTGATTGAGCAAAACAAATCCTGGATATTCTGGTGAAATAAGTAGAAGTGCACTGCAAAAATACTAGATTTTACCAACTATTTTCTAGTGAAAATATCTTAGTCCACTTAAAATAAGACAAATTAACGTAAAGGTAACTTTTCAGCAAGATATAGAGGCTTGTTTTCAGTAATTAATTCCTTAAAATTGATGAAAAAGTACTGGTTTCATTAGCAGATAAATTAATTTATGACATGGGAGAAAATGTCTTGTTATGAGTTAAATAATCTTTTAAGATATATGCACTAGAAACTACACCAAAAATTCTTAAGAGTTTGTGTTTTTGCAGTGTAGAACCAGATCTCGCTGAAAAACTGCAGCATATCTACAAAGATAGCTCAACATCACAGATGGATAAAGTACATCAAAAATTATACATAATTTTACTCAAGTAAAAGTAAAAAGTATCCATTCAAATACAGAGTAACTGATCAAATGATCAATCATGTAATACTTAAAAATTACATCATCAGACGGACCTAATTATAAAGTTAAATGGACATTTTGATATTTTAAGGACAGCCCACTAGTTTTTATTATTCTAATAATTAAAAAACTATAATAAAACATCTTTTAGTCGACTTGTTCTCGGGTCAGAGTTGACCTTAGTATAGAAACTGACATCAAGTCACATATTAAAATGTAAAGATGTTAATTAAACTTGTTTTTTCCTCAGAAACAGAAGTTGCTTTTCTTTAAGTTCAAGGAATCGTTTTGTTTTCATAATTTTCCTGCTTCTGTTAGATTGGCGATGTTTACATAACGTCTCTGAATGTTGGATGTTATCTGCTCAATGCACAGCATAAATATTTCACCGCTGTAATTTATATCTGCAGAACAGTTAAATTTTCTGTCAGGCATATTTTATCGTTCGTGTAAATTTTCTGTGTGCTGTGCCTCTGGTAAGGAGAGATAAAAACCTGAGATAATGCTCTGTACTTACCATGCAAGTTCACATTTATGGTTCAAGGTTTCATGATGGGGGAAGAACTTCAAACTAACCATTGAGAAAATATGCAAAAACTATGTAGAATTAAATATTTTACCTTTTCTTTGTATTCAGTTTAATGCTTAAATGTGATATAACACACGTAATACTCATTTTGTATTTCTGCAGTTCTGCATGCCAGACTTTGCTTGTTTGATCACAAATGTTCAGGTTGTTGACACAGAATCTGTAAATATTACCTCAGCTTCATCTTTCCCAGAAATGCATCCGTGTTCCCCAATGTCAGAATAGATATTCTGCTCATTTTTTCTTCCCCCGCTCGATAAAAGGATCTATTTAAAGCTGCTGTGCTTCCACATTCGCCTCACTGCGTTGAGATGCTTCCCGTCTCTGTTACCTCTGTTCATGCTGCCCCTTTCCTCTCCAGTATATTTCTCCATTTTACCTTTTTGAAGACGATCTTTATTTTAATATCCTGTTTTCACATGGATATTAAAATAATCATCTAGTGCAGGGGTGCCCAAAGTGAGGCACGGGGGCCATTTGAGGCCCTGGATTGATTTTGTGCAGCCCCCGACTGCAAATCGAAAATTTGCGCAAAAATGCAAAGACACTTAATTTAATTTGGGTAAAACCAGGGTAAAAATTGTTACCAACATAATTTAAGTAAGAGTAAAAAATTATTTGGTAGAAAGTCTACTCAAAAACTGAGTAACTGATCAAATTATCAATCATTTAATATTTAAAAATTACATCGTCAGATGGATCAAAATATAAAGTTAAATGGAAATTTTGGTATTTTAAGGACAAAAATTACAATAATTCATATAAGTAACAAAAAATAACAAAATCAGACAAGAGAAAATTATCATACAAATCAGTTTCTTTCAATATAAAACTGATGAATCTTTAACAAAAACTGCAGCTGTGTGTAAGTTTCTGGTGAATTTTGGTTTAAACATGTTTATATTTCATTCAGTGCGTAGAAAATCCAGAAATTTTACTCAAGTGAGAGAAGAAATACTTCACAATAAAATTACTCAAGTAAAAGTAAAAAGTACAGCGCATTAAAAATACTTTGTGACCAAGTTTTAACAAAAGTTAAAACCGAGTTTATCCATAGACTTTTACTGAAAAGTCAACTTTGTTCCACCCAAATCAGCTTCAGAAACATTTTGAAACAAAACGAACCAAATCATGTTCTTATTACTGAAGGCAGATTTATTTAATCAGGCCCAAAAGAAACTGAAACTAGATGTATTTCTCTGAATACAGCAGACATGATAAATCTGCTACGGCGTATTGTAGAAGAAAAAGAAAAAAGGCAAATTTCTGCCAAAAATCACATAAATTTTGAGAAACCACAGAAGTTTTCTCAAAAAATTTTTTTTTTTTTAGAATAATATCAGAAATTTTCTTCTAAAAACTTGGAACATTTTTGAATTTCAAATGTTGAAAATTCTCTTTAGAAAATTTCAAGTTTTCTTGAATATTTCTGAGATTAGGCAAAAATTTACTCCATTTTTTTTCTTTCTGTTTTCAATTGCCCTGACACTCTGTCGTAAAAATCCCCTTCAAGTTTTGGATTAACAGTAAATATCTGGTTGCTGTATTTTCTCGTTTTTTTTATTAGAGTCTACAGTTTTGTTCAACGCTACAGAAAGTTTGTCCCTCCCTGACCTGGTGGGACCTGTCACTGTCAGTAATCTGTTTTCTGCTTGTCCCTGTCAGCCGACGTCATCGTATTTAACGTCCTGCCAGTCAGACTCTGAGCTGCTCTGTTGCATCTCTGACTAACGTCTTTGCTCTACATGCACATCTAAATCTCTGCAAATGAAGCTGCATCATCATCTCACGTCGAAATGTGCAAAGCAAGCAACCCAAAGTGTCGTCTTCAATGTCCTTCACCGTCATTTTGAGAAATAAGTCAACCGGTGGATTAATGAAATTAACTGGATTGAAGCTCACGGCTCGCTCACATTACAGTGATAAGTATCCCATTAGGATCAGATTTATAAAAATCCACTGCAAAAGTCAAAAGAAGTATTAAGAAGTAGTATGAAGTGTGCTGGTTTAGACTGTTTGGCAGCGATTATACCAAAAGTTACACCCGGGTTACTCACAACCATTATTTATGCTCATCTGAAAAACACTCAAGCCTGAATATCAGGAAATCAAATTATGTAAAAGATGTGTGCAATATTTCTTCAGCCTTGCTTCATTTTGCATAAGGTGAAGCAATGAGCAGGAGTTATCAGCAAAGAACAAATTAAGATGAATCAGGAGGAGATACTACAAAGAAAGTAATTTTCTTTGAACCGCTGTACTGAGTAATTGCTTTAATTTGCTTCTAATCACAGAGAAACTCATTAAATAGCTGGTTTAGTGCTTTAATAACATCTTTGTTAAGGTGAAGGCACCAGCATTTAACAGTTTAATCCAATCTGTCTGTCTGTCTGGCTAGCTAGAGAGCAATCTTATGAGGTCCTTATCATGCTAGCTAGTTAGAGGTCTAGAGAGCAAGCTAGCTAGTGATTTAGCTATCTAGCTAATTAGCTACATAGCGATCTATGGGATATATAATTAGCTAACTAGCGAGCGAGATAAATAGCTCTCTAGATCACTATCTACCTAGCTACCTATTTAACTAGCAATCTTGTGAGGTATTTATCTAGCTAGCTAGACAACAATCTAGCTAGCTAGCACAAGTTGTAACCTCCCTCAAGGCAGCATTGCAAATGGTTAATCAAACAGAAGATAATGCTAACATAATTCCCTATCTCCTAATTACTTGACTTACTTCCTTATTAGGTGAATTGCCTGTTCAATCATCCTGTATTTTTGTCTGTGAATTTTGAATATGCGCCAGGAAAAAATTTTGCAACTAGGTGAATCCGCAAATACTGAACCGCAAATGCCTTCTCAGCAAGTTTATATTAGTTAGCAACTATTAACTAGCCTTAAAAATAAAAACAAGGAAGACCTTTTTTGCGATGCCAAATGTCACATTTTCAAATGTCAGATTTAGTTCTGCTTCTCAGACCGTCTATTGTTTAGTGAAAATAGTTTTCTCCAGCTGGTTTCTGTTCTGTTCCTGCAGCCTCTCCCTGAGCTTCACCACCTGATCAAGCTTTTGCCAATGTTGTTGGCTGTTTGACAAACCAGAGAAGACCGTGGAGGTCTGCATCTTCCTCATCTCCTCCTCTACGCCTGCACTCTCCTAACAGGTCCAGTGGTTTCATTTATTCTCACACTTTTTTCTCAGATATATATTTATCCTCACTGCTCACAGGTTTGCTATAAAATATAAAGCATGTGTGATTTAGTCTAACAACTGCTTGGTTTAGTGAAAAAACTTTGATGTGTGATATCTTGCCATTGTTTTTCACAGAATTGTTGAATAACAGCTTAATAAAAACATTATTATATTTGAAATAATAGTAAATCAAGTGAGATAATTGCATGTTTTATATGTGCAAGAACCACTAGATGCTATATTTTACGCCAGAGGAAACAATAAGCTGTGATGAGAAAGCTGCACATTAGATTATGATGGTAAGAATTTCTTGTGTTTTAAAGTTTAATAGTCTTTACCTTTTATTCATGTAATAAAACCTTAAAGTTTACAGAGGGTGTACTTTCTTTTTACCATAAATGAAGGTAGACTCAGTTTGATTTGCAGCATTTGTTAAATTTTCAGTTGGTTCTGTTTGCTTTCACATTTTTGTCAAATGAACCAAACAACCTTTAGAAAAACCTGTTCCTCTCCTGACCTGTGGGGGCGCTGCCTCAAAAACCACTGAAGGAAACGACAAAAAAACCTCTGAAGAAGCGCAACAAAAAACAAAAATGGAGTTGGATTCATTTTGAATTATTTCTCCAGCTAGCGCCAGACTAGCACATTTGTTTTGGTTGTATTTACCCAGAATGCCCTGCGTTGTAGTCTGCTTCCTGCTTTTGGAGTGCTCTGCGTTCACATACGCATTCAAACAGCAACAAAGTTCACTGATCTATAGCAGACCAGAATTCGCTGTTTTGGTCCGTGTCAAAGTTTTATTACTCATTCGCACCTTCAAAAACTTTCTAGACAAACGAACCGGAGTTTGTTTAAAGCTGAACTAAAATAAACATTTGGGTGCTACAAGGAATCTTAAACTTTAGGAATGAACTTAATATTAAAAGCAAAAAGAATGATGAATCCCAAAACCAAAGTCCCAAAGTTCATGTCAGATTATTTTCCAAGTTGTAAATATTTAAATATCTTAATGTACTATTTGCTTTTGATCAGCCTCCTGTATGAAAACATTTTTCAGGGTCATGAAGCTCAAACATCAGATTTGAATTGTTTTTATTCACCTCAAAGATCCTTTAATAATCAGAGGAGGATTCCTTTTACAAGTGACTGAAACCATAACTGTGCTCACTGTTAGTTTGTTATTTGTATTTATAGTTTGTGTTTTCATCCAAGATATTGCCATGTATTTAGGTCAGACATCGTCCCTTTGGGCTCTTCTGTTCAGAAGTCAGAAAAAATGTTTAGATGTAACATTAAAAACTGCATTCATGCATTCAGTTTTATTTATAGAGGAGATTTTGGCTTTTCCTTCAAGTATTTCCTACTTGTCTTTTGAGGCTTTGCGTCAAAGAGTTGCAGCGACTTAACGTCTCCGTCTTACGGTGGCCGGCAGGAGCAAAAGCTAACAGCGAAACACACGAATGATGCAAACTCCAAAAGAAACGCAGCAGATTTTTGTTTTTGAAAAAACAAAAATTTAGAACCAAAACCTGCAACCGACGTAACAGAAGCAACCACAGAAAACAGCAGCAAAACTGAAAATGTTGCAAATAGTTACAACTAAATGGTGTATTAGGGCCATTGTAGATAAAAAAATGAGTACATTTCGACCAAAAGTCATTAATTTTGAGACTAATTTCAGAAATTTTCTAGGAAAACAAGGAAATTTCTGAGTTTGGAAAGTCAAAACTTTGCTGGGAATGTTGCTAATATTTAAGACTAGATGGCATATTGGTGCCATTGTAGATTAAAAGAACTGAATGCATTTCTGCCAAGAACTCGCATCCCAAAATGGAAGTCCTCCAAACCACCAGGGGGAGTCTAACAGCAAATCTTATGGTACCAGGCTCTCAGTAAAGATGGGACATCCAGAGAAAAGTTGGAGGAAAGAAGAAAAGTTGCGCGATGGTTCATGTCTTTTTCAAACATTCAGTCTTCATATTTACATCTGTAATATTATTTACTCCAGACTCCCCCTAGTGGTCTGGAGGACGTCCGTTCTGGTGAGCGAGTTTGCAGCGTTTCATACTTGAATTTGTTTTTGCTCTCTGTGGCTTTTTTCTGTGGTTTTTTGTTTTTTGTGTTTTGAAAAAATACAAACAATCAAAATGTTGTTTCAGCTTTATTGTTAGATGCCTTTTTTATTCTCACTAATTTCTGAAATTTTCTTTTAGATGCTGGATGTTTTTAATGTTTTTACACATTTTATTTCTTTAGCAATGTGAGCCTTGATGTTTGAGTATTTGAAGTATTTTATGTTCTTGCCTTTTTTATGTAATTCATGGACACATTTCACCAGATAATCTTTATTTTCTGCAACATGAATCAACCTGCAGATCTTAATAAACTCATCTTTACCTTGACATTTATGATCTTTAGCATGAAAATTAATAAATGAATTCTGCAGTTTCTGAGAAACGCTGCAATATAAATGATTTAGCGTCTGTTAAAAATGTTTCAGCACATATTTCTCTGCACTGAGGAGTCATAAGCAGCAGAGGAACAGCACTGCACCAAGACCGCAAAATCCAGGATTATACGTCATTACCAGATAATAGACTTTATTTTCAACCAGAGCTGCTGAGAGAAGCAGGCAGAGGATTGGAAATCGTAAAGAAAGTGATGCAGCCGGGTTTTAAAAAGCAGACAGATGTCACTCACCGACTGCAAATGGAAATATTTCACTACTTTTGTTAACATCAAAACAGTTTACTTTTCATTTTAATCTGTGTTGATGATATGCAAGGAAAATAAATCAGTATTCACTCAAAGTGGTAAAATTAATACGCAGATAATTTTGTCACAATGGAAAATGTAAAGTACAACACAGTGTTTATGTTTTTATAACTAAGCTTTAACAAAAGATAAATCACATTTATCCAGAGATTTTGTGTTTTTTGCAGTGTGGCAACTGTTGCCACTGATCTGAATGGTGAATTTACCTCTAAATGGAAACCAGTCAGTCATTTGATCTGGCAGCGTCGGCTTCATGGCGAAGCTGTGGACAGATGATGAAAAGACTTCAGGGTTCAGATTTCCAGTTTCACCCGTCCTGCTCCACCTGTCGACAGGTGGGGGTGAAAGTGGAGCCGTCAGATTGGTCTGATCGTTTTAGAGTCATTCTCTGTTTCCTCAGGGCGAGAAGTGACCTGCAGCTAAACTACAGCATGTTTACAATACACTGCAGCAGTACTAACACGCCTTCAACTTGTTTCCAATAAAGAACCTTTAAAGGAAACAAGATGAAAATCCTTAAAGAAGACACTGAATGCAACTTCCTTCTTCACAAAATATAAACAAAAATGGAGAGGTGTCAGATTTTAATGGTTTGGAGGATTTCTCTTGTTTTTGGTAAAAAACCACAAGCCATTTCTCCAACTAATGCTCGACTAGCACGTTTATTTTGGTTGTATTTACCCAGCATGCCCTGCGCTTGAGTCTGCTTCCTGCTTTTGGATCGGCCTTCAGTCCGCTTGGCGTTCACATTTGCATTCAAACCGCGCCAGAGTTCACTTCAACCAAACTGAGACTGAGGTTTGTAGGTGGAACAGAGTTTGATTTTTTGGTTGATTAAACATTCACATTTCTTCAAACAAACTGGACTTTCTAGACAAACAAACTAGAGTTTGATTAAGTGGGAATGCAGCCTAAAAATATGTGATTTATATCTCTAATGACTCACTGATAGGCCTGTTGCAATAAATCAATTAATCACGTGATAAATTAAAACAAGCTTAATAATTTCCATTTGCATGATTTCCAAAAACTGGATGATAAATGTCTGGTATTTTGGTCTCAATTAGCCATTTTTTAAAGACAGTTTTATTTGTTGTTTTATTTATTTTGGATATTTAAAATGTCTTCAAGCTCTAATATTAAATGTCCAATAGAATATAAAGGTTATTGAGAATCTTTGAGAAAATGTTTTTACCATTATTATCATGCCATAACCATTACAACACTTAAAAATGGCATCAAAGTAACAATGTTATCACTTATCACAATAACTTCTGACAGCTTTGAGTTATTTTGTGAGGTAAAAATAAAAGCAATGTGAGTGATCAGTGGTGAATGACATTAATCACTTCCTGCAGCTTCCACATCCTTTCCCCCATCTGGGTCCGGTGGGAGCTCAGAGAGATAAATCTGCAGGGTTAAACAGACACAAGGATCCAATTTATCTCTGGTTTTTAACAGAATGACAAGCTCCTTTTGTGTCTGGACACACACAAAACAGCAAGAAAGACTTTCTCCTCATTAATTTCCTCTCTGGACAGATTAGCGAGCGTGTCGGTGAGCATGCCATTCAGCCTTGCAGCCTTGCTGGGAAGTCGAAGCCTGATAAGCAGCCTCCTATTGCTGTGCAAATGTGGATGGATAGCATAGAGAGGTGGCTCAGTTATTAGTCAAGCATTCATACGGCTTGGTTTGCTGGCTGCAGGAGTAGAACGTTTTATCCACTTGAGAAATCCCAGGGAAAGAAGATGCTGCATTTCTTTCTCCAAAAACTATTTTTATGGTAGCTAGTAGTAGTAAGTATATAGGTGACAGCTGATAGTTCGGTAGATTCGTTTCAATTGGGGTCCAAATTTGCGACATTTGTTACGTTTTCAGCTGCTGCGATTTGCTTTCACACTGCACTGTTTCAAGTGAACAAACCCTTTGAAAAACCTGTTCCCCTCCTCGCCTGTGGGGGCGCTGAATCAAGAACCACTGAAGAAAAATGCAGTAAACCAAAACAGCAAACTTTAGTCCGCCAACAAACTTTGGTCTCGGTTCTGCTGAAATGAACTCTGGTGAAGCATATGTGAACGCCAAGCGGACTGGAAAGCTCCAAAAGCAGGAGGTGGATTATAAGTGCAGGGCATTCTGGGTAAATACAACCAAAACAAACAAGAGAGTCCAGTGTTAGCCGGAGAAACGGCTTGAGAGAAATCCTACAACAGCTAAAATCTCACGCTACTCCATTTTTGTTTACATTGCATAAAGAAAGAAGTTGCACTCATATCTTCTTTGGAGGCTTTTGTGACATTTTATTCAGTAGTTCTTGTTGTAGCGCCACCACAGGCGAAGAGGGAAACAGATTTTTCCAAATAGTTTGTCTTATTTGACAGTGCAGTAGCACACCCCAAAAACATAAAATCTTATCAGGTATTTTTGGTCCAATTTTTAGCGTAAACATCTTAGTTCACTTGAAGTAAGACAAAACTGACTTACAAGTAACATTTTTGCCAGATATAGAGGCGTGTTTTAAGTCAACTGGCCCTGTGCTGTTACCTAGCAACGCCAGCTAAGCCCAACCTGTCGCCTAGCAACCCAGCTCTAGTTCCACTGTTTCACTAATAACTGGGAAAAATGTTTTGTTATAAGTTAAATAATCTGCCAATGTAACTAGTAGCTTTTCATCAGTACTAATGAATTTCCATGTCGTTTCCTTCAGTGGTTCTTGGTGCAGCGCCCCTACAGGCCAGGAGGGGAACAGGTTTTTCATTTAGTTGTGTTTGTTTGTCACAGTGCTGTGTGAAAGTGAACTTCATCATCTGAAAATGCAGGAAATGTTGCAATTTTGGTCTCCCGTTGAATCGAGTAGACTGGACTATCAGGTATGAAAACAATCTAAAAGTCCAAACAACAACAGATTACAACAGTTACACACTGACTCTCATATTTCTCAACTTTGTACATAATAATTTCTACAACTACAGTGAATTACAACATTATGTTTGTCCTTTAGCTTATTTTTCAACATGTTGGGTCCAGTTTTAAACTGGACCCAACAGTCAGATTAATTAAGTTGCTTTGACAAATCATGGATAATAATGGTGCAGCAGTAAAGGTGATTTAATCTGAAAACATGTTTTGTAGAAGATATTTTGATTGTTCCACTCAGAACCTGGACAGATTGCTGACATAGCGATACTTAGACATCTTCTTGTGTTTTGTTATTGCGTGTGATTCTTGCTTTCCTTTAGAAATATCCCATTCTCTTTGTAAGGGTGTTGACCTACAAAAATAAGATACTACTATAACAACAGCTGCTGCTGAATTATTCAAAAGTTCCCTTCAGTTTATCGTACGGCAGACAGAGCTGAGGGACAACCATGAATCTAAGCTCTTGAATGAAAATTGAGTGTTTTCAAGTGAATGTCAACAGAAAGACCTGCAGGTTGTAAACAACAAAATCCTTCTTTGTTGGATTTGATGATCTCTGTTTAAGATTCTGCACAAGCAAAAGTCCATTTATTAAAGTTTTTATTTTGATGGAAACCCATGCAGGCTAAAAATACAGAAAATGAGAAAAGTAAGATTGAATATATGTGAAAAAAACAGCTCTGTGTTACTGGATATTAGAATGACGGACATTTTTTAAACAAGCTTCTCTAACTGCAAAGTTAACACAACTTACATTTACGTGAATTACTTCTTTGAAAAAAAGTATTTTTACTATGTTTTAGTTCTTATTTTTACTTGAGTAATTTTATTAAGAAGTATTTTTACTCTTGAGTAAAATGTCTGTATTTTCTCCCCTCTGAATGAAAAACAAACTAAATTCACCAAACACACACGCCTGCATTTTTTTTTCACAAGTTTTTTATTGAAAGAAACTGATTTGGAAAAATTTATTTTGCCTGATTTTCTTATTCTTTTGTTACCTATAAGAATTATTGTCATTTTGACCCTTAAAATGCCAAAATTTCATCTGAGGATGTAATTTTTAAATATTAAATGATTGATGATTTGATCAGTACTTTATTACCTGAGTAATTTCTTGGATGTCTCCGTTTTACCTTTATTTGAGTAAAAACATGTTGATTGCTCCTCGTAATTTCTGCCTGACTGTACAACTGAAGGTGTTACCTAACAGCAGGATGTAGGCAGAGCAGCTGCAGACTTGGCTTCAGAGTAAAACCTTCCCACTCAAAAGTCTTCTGAATGTTTTCAAGTGGAAAATCTTACACCTCTTTTTTTCCATCAATATTGTGTTTCGGCTCACCTGTGGGAGCGAGTTACTCAGATATCGGAAAACAGAAACAATTTTAGATGCTTTTTTTGGTTCTGTCACGTTGACTGGCGCCGTAATGCAATGTGAGCATCAACAACTTCTGTGTGGGAATTTTCTGGAGATCTAGAGTTCTAGATCGGCCAAAAAAAATGTTAAAGCTGCAGTATGTAACTTTTATAAAATATACATACCTGTATTATACATATTTATTAAAACTGTCACTTTGTTGTGACATTTTAATGAGACAGATAATCGTAGAAAAGATCGATCTCCACCTTCCAGCTGAGCTACTATTTGAAGAAATGGACCAAAAACAACGAATCAGAGCCAGGAGGAGGGTCTTAGTGCTGTCAATCAACCTTAGGTACTCGCTACTAAATGTGCTAATGCTAGTGAAGATACTTACCACTACAGGACACCATTTATCCACTGTCATCAGTCGCTATGATAACTTGCCTTAGCATTCACAGCAGGCAATGCTAGCTCCAGCATGAGCAGCGCCAAACGGAGGGTGATTGACAGCGCTAAGACCTCCTGAACTTTTCCATATTTTGTCACTTTACAACCACTTTGTTGATTCAAAACATTTTTACAAATAAATAACTGAAAAGTGTGGTGTGCAGAAGTATTCAGCTCTGTCTTCTCTGAGTAGCCTGATGGTTGCTAAAGGCTAGATACAGTCCAACTGTGTGTGATTATTTCTAAAAAATGTTTTGAATCATGTTTAATCCTCATTCTACTTCACTTTGTTTTAATGTTTCACATTAAATTTCAAAACATTTCAAGCGGCATGAAAACTTTTCCAAGCTGAGTCGGAAGCTGAACATTTTTGGACTTTCTGCAGATATATTTTAATTCACAGAAACAGAACCTGAACAAGAGGTTGAGTTTAAATTCAGATATGACTGCGATGATGTCTGACTGTTAGCTTTTAGCCTCTTTAGCAGCTGAGGCACCAGATGGACGTCCTGCATGTCCTCCTGTAGTGTCACCTCTGCTCCATCACCCTCTGAGCGTGGCTAGATGCCTATCGATTCTGTCCAAAACCAATCAATCGCTCTGGGCGTCCCTCAGCAGAGTCAGCAACCTTCTGAAGCCAGAGAAAATGTCTGTCAGTGATTTGCAGTCGGCAGAAAGGAAATACAGACCTTGAGGTGTGGCAACCAAAAACAATTACAGCGGCTTCTTCTGTCCGTCTACCGCTTATATCCGCTCCGTTTGATACGATAGAACCGGTTTTCCTTTAGAAAACTCTGGAAGAAAAAGGTAGCCAAAGGAAAATCCTTTCCAAAAGTATTCATACCCAACCTCAGTGTAGTTCACAGAATGGTTATCCTAAGTTTTCCGCTTTATGAATCTGTTTAATAGCCTTTCAAACTGATGTGAAACACAAGCAGTTTGCGGTAGCTGTCGGAAAATTATGGCACACCGTCTTCCTCCTCATGCGTAAGCTGGCCCGCAAAGATGGCGACCGCAAAACCTGTGAGAAAACTCCAGAACCAGTCGATTGTTCAACAATAATTTAATCCAATTTTTGAAAATGGTATTTTCTATTGTGCATTCATGACCCAACTGATGTAAATATAATTATAATCACTTTCACCTTTTTCAATTCTGCACCTAAAAATTAACTAGAGTATGAAAAAACTAAAGATACTAAAAACTAAATATTTAATGAATGCTAACTAATAAAAACTAGCAACCACACTCTAAAAACTAATTAAAACTAACTGAATTAGACCAACAGAAAGTGACAATGAAATAAAACTAAACTATAATTAAAAAGTTTAGTTTTTAACCAGCTGACAAACTATATCCATTGGTCAGCTGGTTTTACCACTGTATTCGCTGTACAATGGCTGCTGGAAAAGACAAGTGTTTTGTTGTTGACTCACCATCCAGAAACCACTTGCTGCATTCTTGTCGGTTGTGCAGGAGGCTCCACTTCTGCTTTTTAAAGGTGTACAGTTGTATAATTGCGCATCTGTTTGCAGCCATTTTCACACGAGTGTAAACGATGAGTTGAGGGGCGTGGCCAGCAGCAGCTTATTTGGATTTAAGATGCCTTAAAACAGCTAAAATGTGCAAAAATATTATGAATCCTAACTTGTTCAAGGAAAACCTTTAAGTTTTACAGCTGTGATGATGGTATGAGCAGAGGGTCAAAGACTCACCAGGTGTGATTAATTCAGGTGGCATTGCAGAAGCATTTTAGCATGGATGACATTTGACCCCTACTCTTCATCTGTATTTCAACCAAAGTAAGAGGGAGGCTTTATAAAATAAAAATCCAAGTCAAATGTCAGAAAATGGAAAGCTGAACTTGTTTCAGTGCCAAAGCAGCAGAAATCCAGGTTGAAGACAATCGGCTCATCTTTAATGCATAAAACCTCGACTTTCTGGATGCAGCGCTGAGTCAGAGTCTCGTTTGAAGCTCATAACCTCGTTAGGAACTTGTTAGGTGGTGGAGGATCAAAGCTTGAGTTGGGAGTGTCTGTGTGGAGAACAAGACGCGAAAGCAGCAACTTTGGATGATCTTTTCATGTTTTCTCATTTTCTCTGGGGAACAAGAGCTGCTTGGCAGCAGGAAAATCCATTATTCCTGGAATTTCATCATCAGAAACACGAGACAGAGCAGCATAAAGCAAGAGTTCTTCCATTAAAGCACGCAGAAAAATGTGTTTTAACCAACATATACGGATAATATTTAAGCACACACGTGATATCTTAAAAGTTTTTTCAGCCCAAAACACTAAAACTTCACATGGATCCAACATTTAGAAACATTAGTTAACCATTGACTATTTAACTAGCAATTTGACATTCTGAAAAAAAATTTGCTTAATGGAAACACGACAATTTTGAAAAGAAAAACATAAGTTTTGCTGCTAAGATGAGGTGTTTATTATTATTTTATGAACGTATCGAAATTGGTTTATTTTCAAGGGAATCACATGTTCAACAACCAGATGTTGCTACTGGCGGAAACTGCAAAGAAGACGACAACAGGAAGTACTTGAAGAATGATGGCAAAGCTTATTTTTAATGACTTATTCATGTTATTCACATGAGATTTTAATTGTGTTTCTTCTTTAATGAAAACACCACAATTGTGGAGCTGTTTTTGTTTTACATTAGCAGAATTTTGACAACGTTTTGCGCAAATTTGCAATGGAAGCTCAGCTGTTAGCAAATGGCTTCCACATTTTTGGGGAATTGCTCTCAAATAAACAAAGTCAAAAGGAAAATACAACTAATTTGTGGTACTTGGATGGACTTGGGCTACAAAAAAGTTAAATAACTGAAAGTACTATTGGTGGCAGCCAAAAACGGTCAGAAATACATCTTTTAATTGTAACAGAAAACCTTTGAACATTCTTGCACATAACTTTTTGAAAGCTTTGACACAAAAACATATAAAAGAGAGACTGTATGTTATGTCAAACTCCTGCTACTACTTTAAAAAAACAATGTTCAAACAATTCATTGTTTCTTCACTTTGCCATCTGTCACAGGTGAGAACAAACTCATCAAAATCTCACACGTTGGTTTGTCAGGGAGAAGCTGAGCTCTGCAGATGGTAATGATGGAGATCCCACCTTCCAGTCACAACCTGCAGAGAAGAAAGGTAGACACACACACACACACACACCCCCACACACACACACACACACTCCTGTATACAACTGTGATGATAAAACACCTGGAAGATGAATAGCAGACATTACCAGTGAAAACAAAACCAAAGAGTAAGAATCTATGGCTACATTCACACAGCAGGTCTTGATGCTCTAATTTTCTGCAGAAAACCTTTCTTTTATCTTACTAATTAAACCCAGAATTAATCTGACTTCTGTGAACACTTTATGCCCAGAAAGCGACTCGCATGTGCAGAAACTTTCTGCACATGCGAGTCGCTGAAATTTTTTCTTTTTCTCGCTGCACTGAGTCAAACCAACCAAACTAATTTGAAAACCTGTTCCCCTCCTGGCCTGTGGGGGCGCTGCACCAAGAACCACTGAAGGAAACAACACGAAACCTCTGAAGAAGACACAGAGCTCAACTTTCTTCATCATGAAATGTAAACAAAAATGGATTAGCGTCAGATTTTAGCTGTTGTAGGATTTCTACCAGGAGCCATTTCGCCTGCTAGCGCTAGGCTAATGCGTTTGTTTTGGCTGTATTTACCCAGAATGCCCTGCTCACACTTGTGAGTTTAAGGTAGTAAATTAAAGATTGAGTTCATTTAAGAAACACTAAGACTGAATCAACATTTACTGAGACAAAGGACAGAAAATAAAAAATGTTTATTAGCTACTAAATAATTGTTTTTCTTTATTTCAACACTTGGACCAATAATCTCCCTCTAGTGCTTCCCTCATAATCACAACATCAGGCTCTCTGAGTCTGAATGAAATGTTCTCATCTCCTTTTTCATAGATGAAAATGAGCAGCTGTGATTTATTTAGGTTGGTATTAAAAGATTTGGAGATTTTCCAGCTCAGAAAAATGAGCATTTTGATGCTAATGCTGCATTTGGCTCCCTACATGTGACTGCAGTGCTCGTCATTCCCATCATGTCTCCTTGGCCTGTGTGGGAGGTTAAATGCATTTCCAGCTGATGAGTTTATGTGTAGGCTGCAGAATAGGTGACACTTTCAATATGAAATTAAGCCCATGTGTGACGTTCCACCTACATCTGAATCTCTGCACAACAACACCAAACATCTCCCTGCAGTCTGTGATAATGATGCGCTGCGACTGGAGCTTCAGGATTTGTTTAAACAAAACTCAATCTGTTGCTTTTACTCCTGTATTTTTATTTAAAGATATTCAAACTGCTTGGTTATAATTTTGTGGAAATAACAGCTGACACAAAAAATCTGAGTCGAACTATTTCGACAGCAGTCTGTGCGAAGTGTCGTCTGATTGGTCAGAAGTTTGTTGCTGTGCCTTATGAGGAAGTATGACATCGTATTAGTGCCGACTTTTAAAACTCTGAAATTTCCAAGATTTTTCCTGAAAATGTCTGAGATAACACTTAAAATATCTCAGGGGCTTTTTGGGGTTTTTTTGCAATGACTTGTGAAGCTCACAAAATTGAGTTTAGTTTCCACAATTAAAAGACAGATCAGAGATATTAAGAAATAAAACTTTCACCCAAATAGTGTAGAAAAAATACATTCCAAGCATAAAATCAATTGATCATAAAGATAAAAATAAAAACAAATGAACAATTTAATAAAATAATTAACAAAATCTTACCAAGTATCCTTGGTCTGGTTTCTTGTGCATGTATCTTAGTTCACTTGTAATGAGACAAAACCAGCTTATTTCACAATCATGTAACTCTGCGCTGTTACCTAGCAACGCCAACCCAGCCCAGCTCGTTACCTAGCAACGCTAACCCAGCCCAGCTCGTTACCTAGCAACCCAGTTCTAGTTCCATTGGCGGATTATTTCACTTATGACAAGACATTTTTAGAGGTTATATAACTGAAATAATCTGCCAGTTTAACTTGAACTTTTTCACCAATGTTAAAGAATTATTTACTCAAAGCAAGCTTATAAATTAGTTTTGTCTTAATTCAAGTGAATTAAGATTTTAGCAGAAGAAACCAGTCTTACTTGAGAAGATTTTGTGCTTTTGCAGTGTAGTATTAAATAATTATAGGAGAGATTATCAGGGTGGTTTCTTTAAGTAGAGTTTTAAATAATGTTTAAAGTCTTTTACAGAGGACGAGCCTGTTGGACCTTAATCTCAAAATTTCAGGGGTCTTTTGGGCGGAAATTCACTATTTTTATTTTTATATCTTAAAAGTGTGCTTGGAAATAGCCATGTTGATATTTCATTTCCATTTTGCGGTTGTGAGGAACGTTTATCTGACGCATTTGTTCAGTTTTTTGCTCAATAACTACTACAATAATAAAACTAAAGAAGATTTACTAAATCCTGGATGGAGATTTGTAATGTCATTCACAAAAACATCGGCTGTTCGGCTTCGGGTTAAATGTGTCGGGGGTTTTATTCTCTGCTCTCGTTTAGCATTGCAGTTAAACTCGTTGATTCCCAAAAGATTCTTCTATGAAGAAACGTTTTCAAATGTGAAATTCCCTGCGCTCACAGCTGATTCACACCAAACAAATGTGAGGCGCTTGAGTCCAGTCCACTGGGGGGTTTACATGGAAATGCAATCAACGGTGAAGAGGAACCTCTCAGGTTTATTAGTGGGGAGAAACTGCGCAGGACCCCATTTACCCCGAGGCAGAACAGATGAACCACAGAGAGAAGAGGCAGTAAATATTTCCAGGAAGTGAAGTTGAAAAGGGGCTTGCATTCTCCATCAACATGTCTCTCTGAAACTAAAAGTGAGAGCTTGTGTCCCTGAGAGCATTTGCAAACTGTAATCTGGTTTTTGAGTTGCTGTTGAGGAAATAGCTTCTTCTTCTCTGAGTGGCTTTTCAGCCCACATCTATACTAGTTTCATTATGAACTATAGCTATGTTTCCATTTACCTCATTATTGTACAAATGAGATAAAATTAATTCTTGTAAAGCTGCAGTATGTAAATGCTATGAAGATCATGATTTTTTACATATTTGTTAAAATTGTCGCCATGTTGTGACAGTTGGCTATGGAACAGATAATGTGTGAAAAGCTCATATTGCGGTCTGAAGAAATGCACCAATCAGAGCCAGGAGGAGGGGCTTAGCGCTGTCAAACATCCTCATGTACTCACTGTAGACAAACAACTTACCGTTATGGGAAAGCTGTTTGGTCGCTGTCATCAGTGGCTATGCTAAGTACACTGAGCATTCATAAAGTGCGATGCTGCTGCAGTGTAGCCACGGGAAGAGGTGATTGACAGCGCTAAGACCCGCCTCCTGGCTCTAATTGGTTGTTTCTAGTTTGCACTGAGAGAAGTCTCATGCCATACTGTTACAAAACAATAAGTTTCAACAAATATGTAAAAAAATACATTTTTATAAAAGTTCCTGCAGAAACAGTTTTTATAACAGAAACATGGCAATTCTGAAAAAAAAATTTGATAAAAAGTTTTTGCGCTAGAATTAGGTGATTTTTCAGCTATATCAAAATTTGTGTTTTGTCATAAAACTGTGATGGAGACCCTTTATTTGTGTCACATGATCAACATCAGGATGTTACTTCTGGCAGAAACGACAAAGAAGACAACAGGAAGTAGTTTAATGATGATGGCGCAGGATGTTTTTTAACAACTTATCACATGAATAAACTTATTCACGTGATTTTAATTGCGTTTCTTATTTAATTGAAACACCGTAAATGGGAAATTGTGTTATTTTTTCAACATTAGTGAGTTATCAACAATGTTTTGCACAAATTTGTAACAGAAATGCAGCGAACGGCTCCTTCACAAAGTTATTTGCTTGTTCCTGGTTTTACTATTTCCAGTCACATAATGTATACAAGACGAACAATTAATGGGTGAATGTGGCTTGTAGTGTAAATGCTGCACAAGATTACAGAAAATAGCAACAGCAATTTACTTATTTAAAGCTTTAAAATGCAGGCAGCATCTATTGCTATCCACTATAATCTCTGAATATATGCTGAGGGTCAGTGATGTGCACACAAACGGCCTCTGTTGGAAAAAAATCACAGGTTTGTGTTTTAAAAAGAGCGTTGAACTGAAATAATTTGAAACTGTGTCACCGCTGCAACGTCTTTTTCATGTCCACACACTGAGGCTTTCACAGCAGGCTGTCCATAAACTGTGAAACTGGTGATTACGATGATAATACACTTTCCTGGAGACAAGGTCAGAGAGGAAGACGAAGCAAAGGGAGGTGGAGCAGAACAGACAGACAGACAGACGAGACAATCACTGTTTTTAAATATCAGTATCTGCATTAAAGCTGCAGTAACTTTAACAAAAAATATTTTTTACTTATTTGTTAAAACTGTCACCGTGTCATATGAGACAGATAATCTGTCCTCTCTGAGCTACTATTGCTGTTTGAAGAAATGCACTGAAAACAACCAATAAGAGCCAGGAGGAGGTGCTTAGTGCTGTCAATCAGACTCATGTATGTGCAGATGAAGAAAACCATTTATCCACCGTCATCTGTGACCATACTAACTAGCCTTAGTATTTATGACAGGCTCTGCTAGCTTCAGTGTAGCAGAGAGCTACGCGGAGGGTGATTGACAGCGCTAAGACCCGCCTCCGGGCTCTGATTGGTTGTTTCTAGTCAGCACTGGGAGATGGTGGAGGGGCTTGATTTTTTTCACAGATTATCTATCCAGAGGGGGGTAAAATACCCCAAAATATTACTCAAGTAAGAGTAGCACCACTTCAACACATTTTTACTGAAGTAAAAGTAAAAAGTAGTTGTCCAAGAAATTACTCATACAGCAAATATTTTGGTGTTAGTAGACTTTATGCAAAGCAGAGTTGATTTTACTGTAATAGAGTCACATTCAGTTTATGTGACTCTGGGGTGTATATTATTACACAGTAAATTCTGCAGAGTTAAATCAACACTTGCCGAGTCTATTTGGTCCTTATCAGAATTGGTGTTAATTTAACTCTTTTTCAGAGTTATTTCAACAAGAAACTGAGTAGTTTTAACACTTGAAAAAGTTATAATTACTCAAACTATTGTTGAAATAACTGAAAAAGAGTTAAATTAACACCAATTCTAATAAGGACCAAATAGACTCGGCATAGTGTTGATTTAATTCTGCAGAATTTACTGTGTAGTAGTTAAAATCCAGTGTTAAAACAAAGTGTTTCCATATCAAATCTAGAGGCGTTAAAATAAAATCAGTAACTCTTGACTTCTTAACTCTGAACTCCTACAGCGGCTGAAACACTAAAGGAGTTCATTCACTGACTCCGGCCCCAGAATCACAGGTTCCCACCGAAGCGACAGAAACCAAGACATTTCAGGACAATATACTTTCCACATGTCTGAATTATTCACTGCGCTTGGTAAGTAATTTTTTTCTGAAATGGTTTATAACTATTATTTTGAGTTTAGATCAAGCTGTATGATAGACATCACCTTCGCCACATGGCTCGGTGTTAGCATTTTTAGCTTAGCATATTTAGCTTAGCATGCCGAATGTTTGCTGAGTTTAAGTGTTGGAAAAAAAATGGAGCCGGTGAACATTCAGTCAAATTCTTGGCTAACAAACAGATCCGTAATAATCTGGAGAATGTTTTTGCATGATGTTGAACGTTTACGTGAATATTGATCAGATTTATCAACCTTTCTGATCATTTTTTTTCCTGTGTAAAAGGCTTTTTTATGTTGAAAGCATTATTCCTGCTGTTGTGTCTTCTTATATACATTTTGCTGCGTGTTTTAATCTTTTTATTGCCTTTTTCTGTATGTTAGTATAAGTATGGTTGCGGATGAATCGCCAGTCGTCAGCCTGTAGGTGTGTGATTGTATCTGGTGAATCTTTGGTTAAAACGTGTTTTTTTTTCATTTAGTGGGTAGAAAATCCAGAAACTCAAATAGGAGTAGAAATACTTCATAATAAAATTACTTAAGTAAAAGTAAAAATTACAGTGCAGTAAAAATACTTCAACAATTATGTAGAAAAACATTCTTTTTTATAAAAGTTGCACACTGCAGCTTTAAATAATGTTAATAAATCTCTCCAAGTTTACTGCTAACCCACTCTGAGGGCGTAGAAAACAAGCCCAGTCTTGAATATGTTGATAACTTATCTCCATTCATGGCAGAGGCATCAGGATAAATCTTAAAATTATTCTGCATCCATTAGTTTCCCCGCTCCGTTCCTGTTGCTGCGTTTCTGTTTCCTTTCTCCTCAGATCCTCCTCCTCCATCGGAGGAAGAAAAGGAGACGAATAAAAGTCAGCCCCCTGCTGCAGCTGCCAGCTTCACACTTCTAATGAGCCGTGACACACACACACACACCCCCACACACACACACACGCTCATTTTGTACTTATCTAAAGTGATTTGTTTGCTTATAGCAAGTTTCTGCACATGAAAAGTTCAACATGAGTTAATTTTAATATTCATGAAACGGTTAGAATGTTTCATTTTTAACAGAATTACCAACTTGGAAGCAAAAAGTAAGTTGTTTTTTTTTTAAAATTAGTATACATCAGAAATGGGAGCTACAGTTCAGCTGTGATTGTCTACAGAGGTGCTCAAAGTGTGGCACGGGGGCCATTTGCGGTCCCTGGACTAATTATGTGCGGCCCAAATTCAGTTCAATAACAATAGAAATTTGGACTCCAGTTCAAGACTTTTTATCTTTAAATAACGTAAACAAGTAAAATATTGGCTTTAACACAACGGATTAACTTTTTACAGAGACATTTACATCCAAATCTGCTTTTAATTAATTTAAAAAATTTGGCTAAATACACAAGAGTGACATAAATCTGGCTTTTATTAATCAGAATCGATTAAATTGTGTTCTTTTTTTCCACAAATTGATACCTAGAAAATTTATAACATTATTTTTAATCAGGCAAATCTGCAGAACACTTTTTAAGTTTTGGACCTAGACTAATTTACACATCCTTTTCCAACAACAACCTTACTAATGTATTTGTTTAATTAAAGTGTTGCATGTTTGGTTTATTGTTAAGTGGGTAAAAATGTTTATTTTTTTTGGCTCTATGATTTTGGCCCATCTGATAAAAAGTTTGTACACCCCTGACCTACAGATTAAAGCTCAGGTGGAAAGAGTCGGGAATCAGAAGAAGTAGATGCTGCGTGTTTGGATTTGTTCCCGTGTCAGGCGACGGCGCCGTCAAATCGATACAGATGCTTCTTCACTGACAGCCTGTTGAGACGAAGTGACAAGAGCAAAACACGTTTCACCCCAAGGAATATAAGAGTTTAATATAACAAAAAGGATTCAGCCGTACAGTCAGGCCTAAATTAAAACAAACTCAATAATTTACATTATTCAGCTTTAAATTAAGTTTGCAAGTACACTGTAAAACTTTAAGTTATCTTAATAAATCTGAGTATTTTGTAATTACTTAACAACCAAAGCCTAATTTCCTTTAAAATAGAAACTACTTAAAAAGAAAATATTTGATTGAAGCATTTGCTGGCTCCTTGTTTTTATTTGTTTATTTGCTCAAACTTTGACAGGAAATATGGAAAGCAGAGATAGTTTGTTTGCTTTTTATTGCTTAAAACAATCATTTCATAAAAATGTGTGCAAATGTAAATGCTAAAAACTAGCCAATAATTGCTCTACTGCTCTGAATGTTGCTTCATTCCTGATGAACTGACGTTTTCACGTTAAGCATCTTAACACTAATTTTTCAAACAAATAAAAAAGTGGTTTAATTAGCTGCAGCTGCTAGAGGCACAATGCATTGTGGGATACCTTGCTGGCCAATCCCTACTGTTAGATGTAAACCAATGTCCTAAAAGAAATCAATTATTACAACATATAAAAACAACTGAAATTACGTTGTGTGATTTAAGTATTACAAACCTAAAATAACTTGATAACTTTTGTTTGGCTGTCATAAATTAAGTAGCTAGCTCAAAATCATGACTGGTCCGTTGCTGCTTGGAAACCCTGATGGCTTATGGGTAATATTTGGTGTTTTGAAATACAGTAAAGATATCAAGATTGTTTTTTGTTGTGTGGATGAATTTAAAAACTTAGGCTCTTGGTACTTAAACAATTTATCTTCTGAAATATGTTTTGTATCTTGAACAAATACTTTTGACCTCAATAAAATACTTTTGACCTCAATAAAATATCTTTACACAAATATTTGTGTAAAGATATTTACTTGAACTTTTATTGTTGATTTCACATAGTCAGTTATGTTAAATTTACTTTGCCACAGAATAATTTTTTCCAGTGTGCACTGAGGGGCAATAAAGGTTATTTCGTTAAGTTTTAAAGTGGTTGAATAGAGAAAGGTGAAACGTCATCCACATAAAGTCGTCTCCTGATGTCTAAATGTTGAAAACTGGTCTGGATTGATGAAATAGGTGAACCAAGCTTGACTTTCTCAACATCTTTTCAGGATGAAACTGAGCAGGTCGTGTGGAATAAACAGATCCAATTTTAAATCTGTTTGGTAAATGGGAAAGAAGACAAACAGGATGTTTTAAATCTGTCTAAAGATCCACATGAAAGCCACTCAGCTGAACTTCAGGGCTCAGTGTTTGATAAGGTAAAGAAAACAAACACCTTTACCCTCCTTGGTCACCTGATACGCTGATGACCTTGTAATATTAACCAGAACACCATGTAGGCTTACAATGCAGTATTTAATAGGTGCGATTATGAATTTGCAAGCAAGTCAGACAGGATTGTGTCATGTTTCAATGCTAACTGGGGCAGCTTGATGTGGCGGCTTATTTATATAAAAGAGGATCTGTTGTGGTTTACCTTCTATTTCATGACTTTTTTCCATGTCAGAAATAGTTAAATATGTTATTTATCCAACTACACATCCAAAAGAGTGACAATATTACAGCTATAACACTGCATTCAATGGATAAAACAATGAGAAGCTCAGGAAGAAAAATAAAAAATTAAATAAAGACTCCAACTCCAATTAGTAATAGTTTATGTGATGATTCCCTTTGAAGAGAAAGTACACTGTAAAACATTTGAAGGTGGTTTAACTTAAAAATGCTATTTAAATCAACAAGAAAATTGTTTTGGTTTTAACTCCGAAATTAAACTTCATGAAGTTGATTTAACAACAAGAAATAAGTTCTCTAAACATTGTTTGGTTTTTTAAGTTAATTAATCTTGGTTTTAACTTAATGCTGCAATTTAAACCAAATAATTATTTCACAATATTCAAGATAATCCACACATTTCTCTATTATTTCCTCTCATAATATAAAATTAAAATAGCTACTTATTTTACTTCTGAATAATTTAAATTCTTGTTTCAAACTGCATGAACAAAATTTCTGATCTGAAAATGAATTTTATTAAACATCACAGTGAATTCTGCTCAAAAACGTTTAGTGAGAACAAGACATTAAAATGAACATTTGTCTTAATAAAACACAAGAGTGTGTAGAATAATCTAACGCACTCAGGATACAAAACGTGTTGCTAAGCATTCTGGGAAATTGTTCCCACTCTTCTTCTTTCAGTTTTTTAAAGTGCTATCCTAAAAACTCTCGGAGGTTTGATACATTTAATAAAACTTAACACAACTTACTACTGTAAGTTTATCTTTCACACATTTAGGTTCAAAATCTAAAACTCGTTGAATTTATTTGACTTAAAGAGTAGAAGACAGTAGGCAGAACTAAATGCGGCTCAAATGTTTTACAGTGTAACTTTTCAGTTTAAGTAACTAATTCCTTAATATTGATGAATAAGTACTTGTTCCATTGGCAAATAAATTAACTTTTAACATGGGAAAAACATGTTGTTATAAATGAAATAATCTTAAAATTCACGTTTAAGTCAGTTTCCTCTTATTTCAAGTTTACTAAGATATTTGCACTACAAGTCGGACCAAAAATGCTTGGTAAGATTTTATGTTTTTGCAGTGTAACGTTGCAGTGGGTGGATGAAAGTTAAATCATGTATATACAATTAGATAGTGAATATAATCAGATACTGTTCCTCTTATGTTTTGTTTCAGGAACACAAACATACAGGAAGAACATTTGGATGAAGAGATTTTTCATTTTACACAATTTGTTGGTATTTGGAGACATTTTGTGTTGTTGGATACAAAATAAGTCAAAAAAGTTAAAATTTATAACCTTTAACCTCACAACACCAGCTCATAAAGTGAGTGTATACTTATGTTTTATGAAAGGAGGATTTCTGCTCACAGTAGATATTCTGCACAATGTAAAGGTAATCAACAGCTCAGTGGATTTTTCTGGTGCCCTGTGGCTAAAAGCAACGGCAGGTCAATGAATTTTAATAGTTGGATGGGACTCTGAGTAAAATCACTAGCGAGGATAATTTCACGCTACTACAGCTGCAGGATTTGTGCTTTAAAAATGAAGCACAGGATTGTCAATCTGAATACAACGGAGTAGCAGGGCCAAAATAAAAATAAATTAAATTACAAGGAGAATAAAGTCAGAACATTACAAGAATAAAGTAAAAAAAAAATATAAGAATAAAGCTGCAATATTACAAGAATAATCTCATAATATAAAGGGAATAAAGAAAAAAAAGAATAAAATCAAAATATGGGAAAAAAGTCTAAAAAATACAAGAATAAAGTTGGAATAATATGATAATAAAGTCAAAATATTACAAAAAGAAATTTAGAATATATAAAAAAAATAACATCAAAAGAAGGAGAATAAAGTCATAATATTACATGAATAAAGTTGTAAAATTATGACTTTATACTTGTATTATTTCAGTGTTATTCTTGTATGACTTTATTTTCCTAATGACTTTACTCTCCTAATTAATTTTTTTAATTTTTTCTTAGTATGGGCCTAATGCTCCATCATCATTTGACGTTGGAAGAGCTTTCTAACATCACCAGTGTTATTTTATTCTTGGCAATGTGAAAATAATTCAGATTATGTTTTATACACCCTGTAAAACCGTCTGATTCATTCCACCCAATTTATCTCCTCAGTAATGATAAGCTGTTCTGTTCTGATGTACATTCACCACCTGCCTGTGTAACATCCATAAAGTCCTTTCTAAACAGCTGCAGCGTTGACTCGCTGCCAAGACGACTTCATTATCACAAGGGCTGATAATTGGGAGAGTTCAGAAATACTTCTCTTCACACTCGGGTGCTTTTCCCTTCAACCTGCTAACGCCCGGAGTTTTGACACTTTAAAATGCTGCTCCCTCCCTGAACTGTCAATTAGTCCAGCAGGCTGCTGCGCGGCGTTGTGTTAACGTTTGACCTGCTACGCTGAGCTCGTGGCACCTCTGTTAATCCGAAACCCCCGAAGAAAGACATCAGGGCGCCTTTGTCTGAACGAGCTTATCGCACAGGCTGATGAGAGATCCTTAAATTTCCGTGTGAATTGAGAGAAATGCTCTCTAGTTCTTTTTTCTATTTTTAACAATTTTCCTGGAATAAATGTGTCACACAATACATACACTGCAAAAACATAAAACTTTACCAAGTATTTTTGGTCCAATTTCTATAGCAAATATAGTATACTTGAAATAAGACAAAACTAACTTACCAGTAACTTTTCAGCAAGATAAATTTGTTTATTTTAAGTACATAATTCCTTAATATTGATGAAAAAGTACTAGTTCCACTGCCAGATTATTTCTGTTATTTCACAATCGTTACCTAGCAACGCCAGCCAAGCCCAGCCCGTTACCTAGCAACCGAGTTCTAGTTCTACTGGCAGATTGTTTCACTTAAAACAAAACATTTTTCCCATAAAATTAAATAATCTCATACTTTTTCACCAATAATAAGGAATTATTTACTTAAAACGAGCTCCTGTGTCTTTCCGTGAAGTTACATGTAAGTTAGTTCTGTTTTACTTTTGGTGTACTAATATATTTGTACTAGAAACAAGTCCAAGGGTGTCCAAACTTTAGTTAAATTGGCTGAAATCACCGAGTCTAAGGGACTCAAAGGCCAAAAAAATATAAATTTGTATCAAGTCAATAAGAAACTAACACACAATATTTAAATTAAACAAATAAAGTAGATTTTTAGGTTATACAAAACATGTATTACAAAGTGATTCGTTGCTGGAAAAGGATCTAAAACTTAAAACGTGTTCTGCAGGTTTGCCTTATTAAAATGATGTTGCTAATTTTCTAGGTATCAATTGGAAAAAAATTTAACACAATCAATTCTGATAAATAAAATCAGGATTTAGGTCATTTTTATTTTATTTAGTTAAGTTTATTAAATGTATTACAAGCAGATTTGGGTGAAGCAAAGTTTGCTTTTGAGTAAAAATTCTTGAGGAGATTGCAAAAAGCAAATCCTTTGAGTTATAGACTATACTTTACTTGTTTTTCTTAATTTTGTCCTAATTAAAGATGGAAAATGTTCATCTACATTAAATACTTGAACTGGGGACTAAATTTGTATCTTTCTTTTACTGAAATCAGGGGCCACACACAATCAGTCTAGGGGCTGCAAATGGCCCACGGGCCGGACTTTGGACACCAAATACTTGGTAAGATTTTGTGTTTTTTCAGTGTATGCATGTATCTTTTTAATGTATTTGCCTAAAGGCTTTGCCTCTGGTTCATTATATCTATAGTTACATTTATTGTTTCTCATTCTTTGATATATGAAAGGCTTTGATTCACTCTAGTTCATTTTCATCTTTAAACCTGTGAATAATTGCCCACGCTGTAGATTTTATTCTCAGGCAGTTTATTGTGACCTGAATGTTCAAGCTGTTTCTCGCTGCGAGATATTTTCTCACCAAACAAATGTGAAGCACTCATTAAATTCCTTTAGAAGTAATTCATCAAAGATGTTTTCAGGCACTTGTGCAACTGGAGCCATTCGTGATTGGTGGAGGTATTTGTTTCAGATAGTTTCCAGTGTAAATCAAGTGCTTGCTTTCTTAACTTTGGAGCATTTTGTACTTTCTGTGTGTTTTTAAATGTGACCTGTCATGCTTCCTTGACCAGGTTCGAACTATAGGTTATACAAAACATGTTTATTACAAAATCATTCTTAGATAACGAAAATTTAGTCTGCTCAATTCTGCCTATGAGATATTTTTGGGACACTTGTCACTTTAAATTGAAATACAAACACCCTGGAATTCAGTTTTGGTTGCTAGGTAACGGGCTAGGCTCAGCCGGGGTTGCTAGGTAACGGGCTAGGCTCAGCTGGGGTTGCTAGGTAATGGCGCAATCAAGAGGGGCTCACTTTCCAGACCCCAAAAAACAACCTTCTGTGTTAAAAAAATGACTTGCACTTGAGTTGTTTTTTAGAAACAATAGAAACCCAAATAAAAATACAAAAAGGTACAAAATGTGAATTTAACATCTTAGTTTCCCTTTAAGTGATAGAATTTCAAAATGATTTATATCAGATGGACTCACGCACTTTGTTATATGAATGATTTTGCTTATGTATTAGGTTTATATGGAAAGGTGGGAATAAAGCATGACAAAGAAACTAAATTTTTTACGGTCAAGTAGACTGAAAAATAAGATGTTCATATTTTGATGTATTTGCAGAAGTGCACAAACTAAGAAACAAGCAAGGCAGCTGAACAGCGCTCACTGTAAGAAGCAGAACTTCAATTCATCTGTGTCCTACTTTCAAGGCTCGTCTTTTAGTCTTCCTGCTGCGAGAGTCTGGCTTTTAAAGAAAGCCGAGAAAGAAACAGAAACAGAGTGACTTGACATCTGTAGCTTGGCTTTTAGAGTAACACAGTATGTTTTATAGTTAAAGCCAAGGACATATAAAATCAAAAGACTCTGTACATGCTGTGCAGTCTGAGGTTATACTTTTTCTTTTGGCTTGGAAGCTGCATGCTGAACATTTGATTTGAACTGAGTTTTTTCCCCAAGTGCCTGCATTGATTTCTGCTCCTAACAACGGGCTCCTCACTTTGAGATGCTAACTGGAACAGTGGAGTGAAAATAAACATGTTTAGGTTCTGAGTTTTCGATTCATTGGGTTGCTCCGGACGTGGTTTGGCGTGTTCGGTGAACTCTGTATCGGCTGCTAAAGGTTCGATGTGGAAAATGCGTAACCATAACAACTGTGAATCTTTGCACACCAGGGTGTGAGGCAGAATATCACTCAATATACTGTTGGGCAACAACTGCACCACTGCAGAGCAGGTAAAAAGTTGCTAAACCTTGAGATGTTGTAAGACTAAAAATTATTTAAACCTTCGCACCCATCTTGTTTATTTATCTATAGGAATAATATTCTGTACACAAATAGTATAATAGATATGAGTCAGTCTTTCCCTTTGTGTTCTTTGTTGGTGTTTTAAGCCATTGTTTAAATACGGTTTCTAAAAGTCAATCTTAATGGTTAATATGTCCTTTCCATTAAACAATAATTATTCTGCCAAAAATGAAAAGAGAATTTTTGTATATTTCTCACGATTCAGGTTTATTTAGAATTCAAATAAACAACAAACAATAATTAGAAACTAAAAGACGTGGATCCAAACTCATCCAGAACAAAGAGCTCAAACAGAAGATAATTCTCTCAGGTTATTTAGACTCAACGTTTACACTCGGACCTGAAAATAGATGCAGAGAGATGCACAATTATATAACCATACATCTTTGAAAAGCAGAAGTGGAGCCTCCTGCACAACCAGTACTAGTCTTTTTCCAGCATTTGTACAAAACCAGCTGACCAAACATGCTGGAGCTCAGCTTCGGTTGCTAGGTAACGGGTGAACTCCGCTGGGGTTGCTAGGTAACGGGCAGCGCCTGGTGATTTGTGACGCTACACTCCAGAGGTTTTTGAAACGGCTCAAAAAACATGAATTGCCAAAAAAAAAACGTCTGGGTGTTTTTTTAAGTGCTTGGATTGTTTTCAGAAGCAAATTATATGGAAGTATAAAAATGGGCAAAATATGAATTTTGCAAAATAGGTTTCTGTAAAGTTCACAGAATTTATATAAACTGCACAAACATGGGGTATAACCCTGCAGAAAATTGCTTCTAAATCCCCATTGTGCCTATTTTCAAAAAGGTTTTAATTGTTCCTATTAACAATCAAGATGCCTTTATCAATGTTATGACTTCCCATGACTTCATGGATTTAGTGCTTTAACAAGTCAGTAAAGATATTCTACTTCTGTTATTCACTAAAAGGTGTTTGAATCACCCAAAGTGCATGTTTCACTGGTGCCAACTGCTCAGGAGATTAAATATGTCCCATCTACAGCGTCCTCATGCACCATTAGCCAGGAGATTGGCTAATGGTGACAAGTATATCTCACCGCTTCACCTTGTGCACACTACGGCCCCGAGGGGAACTGACGTCTGTCATTTCACATTTTTTTTGCTGCCACAAAGCCGGAGTGGAAGTGGTTGGCGAACCTCAGGTGGGTAGACGGGGGGTTTGTTGCAGCTGGAGCGAAGGGGCTTTGAGAAGGAGTTCAGAAAATTGATCGGCCATGTTTCTGTCAGTGCCTCCCTTCAGGCCCATCCGCTAACCTTGCTAATCTCTCACAGTTCACCTGGAGATCTGAGATGTGACAGCACTTTCAAAGCACTTGTTCTCGTTACATGCTTCTTCCTCGGATGCAGCAGGGGAAAAGTGTATTAGCTTCTGCTGCAAAGTCGCACATTGTGCTTTGTGTGGCGAAATCTTTTTAAAAAACATCCTGATGGATGAAAGTTGCAAGAAAGCATCCATAATTCATCAGATTAAAAGGTGATATGCAGGCACACTTACTTCCAGCAAACTCATAAAACAAGCAAAATTTGTTCGCTGGGGAGATTTTGTGGACAAGAATTTCTTACCATCTAATTATTGTTTGCCTTATCTGACAATTTAAATCACATCCACTTTAACATTCAGTAAGAAAAAAAGCCTCCTTGGATTAAAATTGAACAGATGTGCTTCAGCAGGTCACGTGATGGGAACATATCCTTATGAGGATTAAGAGGGTTAAACATTGAATTAATCAAGATCTACTTGTGCTTTCTTTTTTTTGTCCTGTTCTCTCGTTTTGGATTCACTAATGACAGATTAAATCAGAATAAAAGAGCGATTCTGCCCTACATTTATTCATGCAAACCAGACAGATTCTCCTTTATCTGCCTTTTTTCTGTTTGAACCAAGAGAGTATCAACTGTTTAGGGATGAGTAACAAGAACAAGGAAGGTGCTTTGTTGTTAGCTTTTTAACGGCACAAATTTACTTCTGCAGCTATTAATGAGAAAAAAAAAAGAATGACTTTAGGGAAAGTACATCCTGCTGTGATCTGTGGGTGTTCTGATCATTTTCTGGTCATTTTTGAATGTCTTTGAGACATACTAATGTGTAATCACTTTAATTTTATTGTATTGGTTGGTTTAAAAAAAAGACCATGTCACTTTGGGGGTTGCTTTGTTTAAGTTGTAGTTACACCCCCATGCCATGGGGTGGCGCAATGCTCTGTGAGGTACTATAGCGAGATCACAGGCCTTCCCTCTTCAATATGGCAAATAGGTGGACCTTCTCCGGTCGTCTGTCTCATCATTTCCCCCTGTTTTACAGGTTAGTAATGAATAAAAAACAACACATGACAGGGATTCTAAATTATAAGAAGCACAGCTAAATGTGGGTGTGTAAATTGTTTGGTGAATTCTGTATTTTGTCACTTTTTTAACTGAAAAGACTGAATAGGCTAAAGAACCGCCGCTGGCGCCATTTTGGTTTCATTTTGTACTTATTTCAAGCTACTTTTTAGTTAACCTCCGTTTTGTATCCTGATATTGTGTAACAGTGCTTATATGCCGTTGGAAGTGAGAAATATATGTTTACTGGTTTTAAATATGTGTATTCAAAATGTTAAAAGCCGCAGTTGCGCAATATGAAAGCTAAAAATAGCTTTCATGTTGCTATTACTGCAATGGAGATGTTCAGGGACAGACTGTAAAAATTAAACATATTTTAGTCTTGATGAGCATATTTAAAGGGAAGACATACTTTTAAATCTTCCTTGTTTTAATATAAAAAGCAAGAATTGTATATTTTAGGTGTATCTGGAAGATAAAGCATAAATTGTACAGGTAATAAGCAAATAAATATAGGATTCTTCACTATGGTGGAAAAAAGAATAGGCAGTAACTCAGATGACTCACTATTTCCTGCTGCTTGGAATCACAAGTACATCTAAAAAATATGAATATTGAGAAAAAGTTTCATTTCTTTTGTTTCAGAAAGTGAATATTATATAGGATAATTAGCCACAGAGTGAAATATTTTAAGCCTTTGGTTTGTAATTATGGCATACAGATGAAAACCCAAAACTCAGTGTATCAGAAAATGAAGATATCCCATAATGCCAATGAAAAAAATAGTATTTTAATGCATACATGTTATCTAAAGGGCTACACAGGAAGACTTAGTCCATACTGACATCCTCCACAAGGAGGATAAACCATAAAATCTTATTAATAAAGAGGCTGGCTGTTCACTGGGTACTGTATCCAAGCAAATTCATAGAAAGTTGAATGGAAGGAAAAATGTGGTCCAAAAAGAGTACCAGTATAATAGATAACTGCAAACTTAAGAGGATTGTCTTGATCTTGAGCCAAACCCACCAATCACAGACGAAATGAAAAAAGTTGTTTGTGGAACCGTTCAACCTGTAATTTAGCAATATGAAATAAACCTGCATGTAGAAGAGATCCTGTACAAAAGGAAGTTGTCGCATCCTTCATATAGGATATATATTTAACACCCAAACCCACAGTCTTACCTAAATAAAGCCTGGTCATATGATTTGTAGATTACAATGATGATTTAAGACCATTTTAGACATAAAATAGCAGTAGACTTCTGCCAAGATACTCAGAAATTTTCTAGGAAAAAAGCTAGGAGATTTCTGAGCCACAAAAGTCGAAAATTTGCTTGAAAGAAATCTGAAATTTTGAGATTAAGAAAAATTTTGACTTTCAGAAATTTTCTGACTTTCAAAAGTCAAGAAATGTCAACTTTTGAAACTCAGAAATTTTTCAGTTTTTCTTGAAATTTCTTAGATTACTCTCAAAATATCTTAGCAAATTTTCAACTTTTCATGCTCACAAATTTCCAAGTATTTTTCTAGAATTATTTTGAGATTAACCTCAATATTTTTGAGTTTTTGGGGCTGAAATTTATTCCATTACTTTTTCTATTTATAGTAGTCCTAATACACTGTTTCAGTATACAGCACACCAGCTACATTGGCTGTAAAAATTTATTCCAACTGTTTTAAAATGTTTAAATTATCATTTGGAAACTGCATTTTACCTCCTGAAGTCATCATGTGATCTTAATTTCACTGCTTGAGGCACATGATAAAAGTGAAATAAGAAAAAGCTTCAGAAGAAGATCCAGACCTTTAATTTTTTAGTCTCCTTGCAGGCCAGCGCTGCTTTGCTCTGTGTCATCTGCTGTGACCGGTGATTTATGACAGCAGAGTGAGATGGGAGCAAACACAAACTGCAAACGTTTAACCTCTGGCTTGCTGTTGCCATGGAAATGCAGGTTGAAAGATGACCTTGAAGTGTTAGGATTCAACATGATCTTCCTGCCCACAAAACCTTTGATTGAACTTAACCACATTATTTTTAGTGTCCTTCCCTCCCATGATGTGGTTAATTAACTATTAGTTAATGGCTTTTAAAAATGAATTTGTTTTAATTTACTGCATATGTTGCTCCAGATGTGTTGGAAACCCCAGATTTATCTCATGATTTCTTTTCTTTAAAATGTCAGGATAATTCTTACTTAAGAACATTTTTAAAAAAGGGGCTTTCTGCCATTTTTCATGACTATAATTAGCCATACTGTTTATGCTACTACAGTTTCCTTTAACATTTCTGCTAAAGTACTTAGTACTCATAAAAAATGTTCATACAGTGTAATGAAGTAGACAATATGTAACCATATGGTTTGAGGCTTTTTATCGACACTAGGCAATTATGGAATGGAAATGCGTAATACTGGAATTTCTAAGCAATATGATTTAGGTATGAAGAAATTGTAAATTCTTTGAACCAGATGATTGCTTAAAATTACAAAATATATGAATAAATATTAATATATTTTTAATAGTGAAACAGGGAATAAAAGCTTTTACGACATTACAGTTAAAGGATCTTTCAGTATTTAGTTTTATTTGAAACATTGCAAAATGAACATCAATGATTGTTCAAAAATATATGCTGAAATTCAATTTGTAATGCTTATTCCATTTAGCCAAAAAAGGCTTGGAGGAGTAATGGACTTTAGCAATATTTTAATCACAGTTTTGTTCAAAATCATTTAAATGCAGTTGTTTAAAAAACTTTTGCTGTAAATTGTTAAGTTATTCCATGTTTATAATAACGCATTTGAAAACTGCAGCTAGTGTAAATGTAGGTATGATGCTAATTAGATCCTGTAGGCACTTATGGAATTACCTGAGTTTTCAAACCCAATATTTTGATTATTTTATTAATGTTGCTACGGCTCAAACAGGACTTTGAAATTGAGTCAAAATATGTTTTTGAACAATTAACATTGCATTCTGGGCTTTCCAAAAAGCAATAGTAATATTATGACTTATGAATTACATGAAAATGGTTTAAAAATTAACTGGTCTGAATTACAGGGGGTTTTGATAATAATAGTGGTAATCTGGATTAGATAAATGAGTAATTGAGCTTGTTGGACAATTAGTGAATTGGAAATTTAAAAAAATCACCAGGTAAAATTTGAACTCTGATTTATTTGCTAAACTCCAATATTTAACGTTTGAGAATGGTTGTGTTGTGATTGATCAGCTCCATGTACATTAAAATACATCAACAGCTTTACATCTGATATACACCCTCTGGCTCAATAAAGTCATTATTTAATCCCAGGCTGTAATCTTTCTCTGTAAACGTGACCTTTGCTGGTTGTTTATTGGTGGAAACCTGATTTTAATTCTACTCACAACATGACTGCAACTTTCATGAAAGACTCAAACCAATAATTTGACACAATCAGAGACATTTTTGGATTTAATATAATTCTTTACTGAATACAGCTGTGGTGTTTGCATGATTTCCCAGATGATATTTATCTGAATGTCTCTATCTTCTTTTTGTTTCTTTTTTCTCTGGGAAAGCTTCTCTCTGCTTTTACCCACCTCCTCAGTCAACCTACTGGGGCATGAAATCCTTTAGAAGATCCAAATCAATGCTTGGATGCAATCCATTGTTTTTAGAACTGATGGCGTAAATTCAAAATAAATCAAAATAAATTTAATGTAGGGCTAAAAGGGGCCTGTGTTGATTAAAACATTAGATTACTGGCTGCTTGCACTTGGTTTTACATTTTTTTCTTTATATCTTTGCTGCTTTAAACTGGATTTATGTTGCACATAAACACAAAAGTAAACTTATGGAGTACATATTGCTGTTATATTTTTTATAGATGTAGAGTTCATGAACCCCACAGAAACTAGACTGCTTTGCAGCATGTCAACATGACCACTAGATGGCACTGGAAGCTAAATATTTAGCCCCACCATCCAGACAAAACTAAAGTTTTTTTTTAAGACTATTTCTCACTGTATTTTCCTCAGTTTTTAACACAATTTGAAAATGAAGTCACTTAACTGTGTAAGCCAAATCAAGCGGAAACCCCAACACTGTTCAATCTGCTTTGAAAACTTTAAATAAATAAAACACGTTTTCATTTATTTCACTTTCTGGTACAAATATTTTACTCAGTCCAGTTTATTTATATAATGTCATTTCATAGCAGATGTCGTCTTGGAACAATTTACTACAAAAAAAAATTTAATTCAATCACACAAACATTCCTATTGATTCTAGTTATCAAACATTGAATGTTTTGTTCAGTTTATCATTTAAATTAGCTTAAAAAATCTCTGGCTGGTAAGTTAATAATAAAAGATTTCTTTTCCAGCAGCCATTGTTCATACATTGGTAAAACCAGCTGACCAAATGGACTGGAACTCTCCTGGGGTTGCTAGGTAACGGGCAGGACTCCACTTGGTTGCTAGGTAACTGCGCAGTAGTTGTGGAATGTGACTTAACAATTGTGAGATTTTTGAAACTAATTTTCTAGACACCAAACGACATTAATTTATTACCTAAAAACACCTGGGGCGTGCTGTGGTGGCGCAGGGGGTTAGCACACCCCGCGTTTGGAGGCCTTAGTCGTCGACACGGACATCGTGGGTTCGACTCCTGGGCCTGGCAACGTTTGCCGCATGTCCTTCCCCCTCTCCTCACCCTCCTTCCTGTCAGCCTACTGTCAAAAAAATGCAAGCCACTAGCACTGCTAAAAGCTCTTCGGAGAAAAAAAAAAAACTTCTGGGTGTTTTTTTTTTAAAGTGCTTTGACTGTTTTTAGTACCAGAAGAGACACAAATAGAAGTATAAAAAACTTGCAAAATGTGACTTTTGGGTAATTAGTCACCTTTAAATAAGTCCCCTTTAGCATTTAGTTAGTCCTTAATATCTATAAATTGATTTATGAATAAATTTAACTTAACTTTGCATTCAGTGGTACAGCTTAATTAATTAATTAAAATTAACTAATTATGTTCCAAATTATTGCATGATATTGAACTTTTTACGCTAACATACATAGTGGTGCCACTTCAGGTCAGCTGAAAACTTTCCACACTGCAACAAAGAGCTCTCAATGTCAAACTGCAAATGAGATTTTCATAACATTTTTTTTTTTTGAGCTTGCCAAGAAGATTTTAGTCATATGGCGCCTGTGTTGTGACTGCTCCACTTTCTGAGCTGTTAAACTCTTCTAATAAGGTTTATGTAATTTAGAAAAGCTGACTTGGATTGGATCATTTTGGAGCTTTAATGGATCAGTTAGCATGCAAGGATTTAGCTCCTTAATAATATCCTGCACCAATACCAACTAAGAGGCCTTTTGTTATAAAAAGTCTCATTGGGAAGAGCAACGTCTAAGTTTACTGTTAATTCATTAAAATTATAATGGAATGAGGGAAATGCATATGATGTTTGCTTCAACTCTTTGGACGGATAAAGATGATTAAAAGCATGGAAAATTATAGTTTATCTTAAAAACAAGATAAACTAAATCACACTTAAAAACAAATTTTATTTTCTTGTGCCCTTGGATCAGTGTTGGCTTTAGGTTGCATGGGTCATTGACAAACAAAAAAATGTCACTAAACATCGATTTCAAATTTCTTTAGATTAAAATAAAGTATATAAAATGTTTATTTGGAACATTTTTATACCACAGACTAAACAAGAGACCCGCATGCTCCAACAATGATTGAATTTGTTTCCACTGTATCAAACCAAGCTGCTCAGAGGAACATTTTGGGAGAGATTTTCTTTCAGCAGTTCAATGGTTTTGGTCCTCTTATTCTCTGAAATCAAAATACAGCTGAGTACAGAAAGTCTCTGAACATGATTCATGTCCAAAATATGTGTTCTGGTATAAAATTACTTTAATTCAACCAGCAACACATAGCTATGTATAAAACACATAAACTGGGTTATTTTGAAAGCATGGCAGTATGAGGATGTTTTACAGAGCCGACAGATGATGACCTGTCGTCTTTATGTCAGGGCGCCACCCGGTGGTTATTTTACAAAAATACTAAAAAATGAAATTCTCATTTTTTGTTGTTGTTTTTTTGTTCTCTTCGTCACTCATGAGAACAAGTGATGTGAGTAACTATGATTATGACTCTTTTCAATCTGATCTGCTCAGCTGTATTTTCTTGTGATCCTTAATGGTGCGCGGTAGCGATGGATGTGTGATGAACTTTCTCTTTTGGGTTTGTCTACCTGTGTGTGTCTTCATCAGGGAGATGAGACACACGGGCTTGGTTAAGGAAGGGATGGCCCCCAGTGTGTTTAGGGGGAAAGCGTGCCCGGAAAGCGCTTTTTTTGTTCTGTTTTGTTTTATTTTGGTTCTAGTCTGTTGGTTTTGGTTGGTTCCTGTTCAGCTCAGCATGTTGCAGTTCTTATACGTAATCATTATTTGGGTGGCATTACATTACAACTCTGGATTATAAATGCTAAGAATATGTACATGGAACATCAAGGGAAGTCATTCACCAATTAAAAGAAAAAAGGTCCTTTTAGCCCTTAAGAGGGAAGGTGTAGATATAGCGCTGCTGCAGGAGACACATTTAAATGACTCCGAACATTTAAAACTGCAACAATGCGGTTTTGAGCATGTTTTTTCCCTCTTTTACTAACAAAAGTAGAGGAGTTGCAATTCTTATTAAAAATTCTGTGCCCTTTAAAGTCATAGAATGTATTAAAGACGCAAATGGGAGGTATGTGCTTATTAGAGCAATGATAAATGGGGAAGAATTTTCCATATTGAATGTTTATTTTCCACCGGGCAATGTTCACTCTAAGCTGCCTGCGCAATCGCGCACTGCTCGCACATTCTCTGCGCACAATAAAATCTATGCAGCGCATAAAATAAAACCCAACGTAAACTATACATGGAGCTCAGACATCAGTTTTTACTATGTCAGTTTTTACAATCTAACTCAGTGAGTCACAGGTGTCCAGCCAATGATACGGTACGGTTCACTTACGCTACGCAGCCAATCACCGAATGCTTTGTGTTTACGTGCCTTGTCCATATGCGCTGTGGCACCGGGCAGATTTGCTAGGTAGGAAAAGTTAACAGTCCAACATACTCGGACGCACTTCAGTCCGGAGGTCCGCCGGACATGTCCGCGCAAGGATAGATTTTTATGGTAAGTAATGTCAGTGTATCAACAAGAGAGTTG
>CAEFZY010057626.1:0-45843 GCA_903066815.1 Brachyrhaphis roseni
CAGGACTCTGGAAAACTTGACTGCACTTAGGAGGTGATCCAGCTGTTGGATTCAGCTGTGTTGGACCAGGGAGACATCTAAGAGTTGCAGGACACCAGCACTCGAGGACCAGGATTGCCCACCCCTGATGTAAACCATTCCAGCTTGAATCGTGGACAGCATCACCGTTCGTTGTCCTAACAACTGCAGTCCCACCAGACCTGTAGATCTCTGCTCCAGAACTGCCATGAATTTATGTAGTTGAGAAATGCATCAGTAGGTTTGTAAAGTGGCAAAATGCAATAAGTACATGATCTAATGTGGAATAATACTATAACAGTGATAATGATACATTCCCACTGCAGTGTCAAACAGAAAAAGTCATATTGCTTTGGAAAGCAGACTGAAGGTGATTTTTAAGTTCTGTTTAGAATACATTCAATGTTGGTGAACAAAACAACGTCCATTCAGACTTTTTCCCCAACACTTAACTGTAGTTTAGGGTTTAAGCTTGTCAACCAAGGTAATAGTTATTTTTCACATATTTCCTATGTTTTTATTCTGTAGTCCACTCCTAAAGTATTCTTAATGCTTTCAGACAATAAAGGGGAGCTGCCAAGAGGCTGGAACTGGGTTGATGTGATTAAGGTATGTGCAGTTCCGTATTTCTCCACTAGATGGCCAAAATGAAGACTTTTTGAGCTCTCATTCATATTGACTTTTTTCTTTTCTGTTCCTCTTAAAATGGCTGCTTGACCAACCTCTAGCATGTAAGTACAACTAGTTTCTTAGCCGATTATATTTTCATAATTGACCTCATTATTTTCCCTCATGTCCATGAACAGCTGAGTAAAACTGGAGGAAAGGATGACGACTAGAGCAGAAGCTGTCACACGCTTGAACTCCAAACTTGCTGCTGCTGCTGCTGCTGATGCCTTCACAGTCAGCTGCAGTGGCGTGGGACACTCAGCTGCTGCTGCCATAAACACACCCCATCATTGGTGTTCCTGCTCCGGTCAGCGTAGCAGGCTGTCCGTCCTCCATCGGGGCGGAGCTTCACCTGCTCACACTTGCTGTCACTGCCATGTTTTCAGTCTTACGTTACTCACTGAACACATTAATGTTGGATCTAAACTAGTGTTCTGCTGTTAATTTAAGTTGCCGTGGACTTTCTTAAAGAATAGACATTTTTAATGCAACAGAAAATGTTACTCATCATGTTCCTGTTTTCTTTATAAATTGTAAATCTGGAAATGTTTATATATATATAAATAAACCCACATTTTGTCAACTGCTTGTTCATTTTTAAAGACAGACTCACTGCTGGTGCAGTTTAGCGTAATAGCATAGAAATGTCCTTTATTGTCCCACACTGGGGAAATTCAGGTGTAACAGCTGCATTGAGGTATGTAGGTTCACACAAAAGTTCAAAAGGTGTTAAAAATATAACAAAATTCTGAATTTATATTATACTGTACAATATTAACAAAAAACAGTGTACAGTTCTCAGAAATGGAAATAGTGTACAGTACTCCGACCCAAGAGATGTGCATCTGAGTATAAATTTTTATAAATGTACATAATTTTCATGTGTATTAGATATTAAAAAGTAAACACACTGCACACATAATACAGTATATCAGTGCAGTGCAGAAAAGGAGATGCAATAACGGCAACAGAAATGTCATTAAAATTAGTAAAACTGCAAATAAATGATGGATCTAAAGTGTAGCAGCTGCTGGGAGGAAGGATTTACGATAAGGCTCTTTAGTGCGCCCAGGATGCAGCAGTCTGCCGCTGAAGGAACTCCAGTTCAGCAACAGCTTCATGCATGGAGTGGGAGACATCAGTGATGTTATTTTAGACAGCTGTTAAAATACAACTACTACAACACGTCTCATTAAACCTTCCTGATTTAAAGCTTTTAAATCTGACTAATGTAAGTTTTTTGCTTAATGTTTTAGCTTTCATAAATTCCAACAAAAATTCAGTTTTTGGCAACAAAACTGATTTTGTGTTTGTTGGTTTGCAGAGTGATCAAATGAATTTTGTTTTTACTTTAAAGAGCTCTCCTAGCGGTGGGGAACACAAGACCTTTATTCAATGTTCTGACATGTTAATGAAAATCAAAACTACAGACAATAACTATTTTGTTTGTTCGCCATGATTTCCTTGCATTGGAACAGAACAATCCCTGTTGTTTCTCTCTAGATCAGTAATGTAACACTACTTTCTTTTGCTTGACCACTAGTTAACTCAGAATCAAAGAAAGAGCAGCTTTTGCTAAAATGCATTAGCTTTAAGGCTTTCCAGAGATCTTTAGGAGATTAATGATTGTTTTAATAAATTACAAGCTGTTGGTTTGTCTCCAGCTCATCTTTGCAGTTTGAAGCTTAACTTGCAACCCAGTTAAGATCCAGCATAAAAAAATATATTAAAACTTATTTTTTCCATAGTATAAAGACTTTGATCAGAACTCTGGTTCTGTTCTCATACAGTAACCTACTAGAATCTACAGCAGAAGATTAGGGCCACTACAGTTAAAGAATTCAGACTTTAATCTTAGATTATGTTTCAATGGTTTTAATAGTTTTCCTTAAGGATCCACTATGAGAAGCTTGGGAGTGTTTCTGGGGAGAGAATCTGCAACCTGACCTCTGATGAGCAGAACAAAGTAGATGATGGATTTTGAAGGGTTAACAAATTAAAACTAATTTGAACTACAACTGAAAGGATTCCTACATCAGCTCTTCTGTTTCTTGTGCATTCTGGTCTGTCTGGTTCTGCTGGAGGTTTTCTTCCTGTTAACTCTCCCGCGGTCTTCAGGAGAGTGTGGCAAAACGTTAAGGTCGGACAGGAGGGAAGCGGGAGGTTGTCCTGTCAGACCATTAGTTTCTGAGACCACATGAAAAACAACCTGGAAGCACAGAGAAAAAAACTAGAAGGGTCCAAATTAAGACCACGGGATGGTCACTCCATGCATGCTGTCTAGGAGGGATTGCTGCAAACTCAACACAAAGCAAGTGATTGTTGTCACTGTGTTCTTCCTGAAGGAATGAATGCTGCAGGTCAATGACTCAAAGCTTTACTGGGTCTCCTTAGAAACTTTAACTAATTTGAATAATAAACTGAGCTTAATGTACTGTTTGATAAGTATTAACTGAAATGCATGTATGACTGAATTGAAATTATTTCAATTCAGTCATAATTGAAATAATGACCTTTAAAGTGACACATTGGTTGAGAGTTGATGCTGTATGGATAAACTAAATTAAAACAGAGCATATCTCATAGAAGTAAAAAAAAAAAAAAAGAAAAATGTTACAGTATGAAAGTAATATTCATTCTTTCACCGTTCAAAGAATTGACAATATGAATAAAATGTCAAAATCCCCTGAAAACATTTCTCTGAAAGTTTTAAAAGCAAATGGGAACCTAATCAAATTCTCAGTATTGAAACTAGAGAGAAATTATTTCTTATCGAAAGATGAGCAAAATTGTATTTAAGTTACAGGTCATAAGAGGTGACTGACCCCAACATGCATCAGCAGCAGTTTCAGTATTCTAGGAGAATGGTTCCTCTGGGAGTTTTCCCAGCAAATGAAAAGTGAATGTTAAGTTTGTAACCAATGATTGTTTTAATGGGTATAAAACAAAAATACATAATGGTGAAAACACAAACAATTTTATATCAATCTCCCATCAACAATCTTTTCCCAAATGAAATTCTGAGTCTCTGATGAACATACTTAACTTTTAAGGCAATTTTTTAGAATTCATCAATGTATGAAGAGAGTTCAACAGATTCTGATCAGGCAGAACTTATTCAAAAATCCTCAAATAAAGAAAAAATGAAGCCAAAACTTAATAACTGGATTATCTTTCTTCACAGGAATCTAGTCCAGAGCGACAAGGTAAGTCTAAGGAAGCTCTCATTGTCTTCACACTTTATTCAAATTAAAACAAATCTTGAATCTAAAATAAATCTTATAAACAGCAATTATGTGGAAGAGGGCAGCTTCATATAAAACAGCTTGGCAGCCTGCAGGAACCAGTTCATTCGTCCAAGTTCTTGATTTCTAAGTGCTGCGGCTAATTATTCATTTGTGTTCCTAAAGCAGCACCTGTTCTTTCCTCAGGATGGAGACGAGTTACTGGTGAGTCACTACCTGGACCTGCGATCTTTTCTGTTCTTGTCCAGGCTTTTGTCCATTGTCTTTTCATTGTCTCCTCTGCATTTGGGACAGTACCACTTTCCCTTGGGTTTGTAGGTGAGACCCACACAAGAGAAGTGGAACCACTCAATGTGGCACTGGTCGTTATCGCAGCCGATCATCTCCCCGTAGGAGACCTGCTCACACAGACAGTAGGTGGGCTCATTGGGGTCGATGGTGAAGTCCACTGGCGAGGTGTCTCGATCCTGCTTAGATTTGCGTTTTTTCTTCTTTGAAGACTTGGACTTCTTTTCTCGTGGCGGAGGCAAGGGCAGTTCATCCACGGGATCATCCACCAGGGAGCCGTTAGCAGACAGGTGGGTGGAGTCGCGGCTCTCACTGTTCCGCTGGCGTCTCGGGCGCCGGTTGGAGGTGCGTTCAGGAGCCAGGGACTCCTGGATGCTGGACCGTCGCTCCGTGGTGATTCGCTCGGCTTCGCTGGGCTCCTGGAGGCAGAGGGAGTGAGAGTCCATCTGGCGGGAACGGTTTTCCACCAGCTCGGTCATCTGAGTCACTACGTGGATTTTCTCATCTCCCAGCTCCTGGCTGAGGATCAGCGCTCTCTGCAGTTGGATCTGCAGCCGCTTTCTCTGAGCCGCGTCCTGTTCACCTTTGTATTTCTCAAACACTTCGTCCACCTCCTTCAGCACCTCTGCAAAGGACAAGTACACAAATTAATGTGACTGTTTTAACACTTTACCAGGTTTATAGTTGTTTATTAGGGATTAGGCCTTCTGTAGCCAAACAAAGAAATTTGAAATAATAACGATAAAATTTATCCTAAGAAATTGAGCTCAATGGGAGAAATCCCAGCTGGACAACTGAAGGGAAATGAGAATCAAGCAGAATTGCATAGAAGAGCAACGGTCAGAACAGACAATGTCCTACAATGTACCTGGTAGCTCCTGAGCCATAAAGGCCATAGTCAGCTACATGGGTCTTGATAAGTTAAAAAAACAAACAAAAAAAGGTCTTGATAAATAAGAAGGGTGTTTATTTTTGTAACAATATTCAACCTCCAAAATCTGAATTTACAGAATAACTATGCACACCTTTCACTCCGAGCAAGACTGTTAAAAACACCTTTATCACCCTAGACTAAAATAAAATGAAGTTTTCAGCTGTTCTAAAATGTAAATATGTAGATATTTTATTCATAGTTCAGTAAATATTCCAGAGGCAACATTAGAGACATCAGACGTCTTCATTGTGGGACTGTGGGAATCAACAGATGGAAGAACAGTTTCAGGGGATTTTCTCCAGATTCATCCACACACGGGACAACCAGGAGCTGGACTTCATCAGTAAGAACGGTCAAATAAGAGGAGTGCAGAGCAGCAATGAATTCCCTGCCTACCGGAAGTGACGTCACCCGGATGATGTTAGGGGTATGGGGACGGGGGGTAGGAGAGCCTGTCCAGCTCTGCGGTTCACAGAAGGAGCAAACGGAGAAGAGAGTTGGAAATGTTCGAGTCCCGGAAGATTTGAAGATTTCTAACCCATCACAATCAGTCGGGTGTTTTGGTCTCCGTCCCGACACGAGCCGTTCGGGGTCGTTTCTGTAGAGTCTGCTCGGCACCAGCCTCGACTGAAGCAACAATGACGACTGAGGCTCCGTTTCCTGTAATGTGTGCTTTGTATTCACCAGTCTGCAGTGATGAAGCAACACCTTAGCCGTGTTGGCCCTCCCTGTCTCGTTGTTATTGAAATTAAGAGCCTAATGTTTCGCAGCAAATAAGAAGCGGACCAGTGGTTTGCCCCTATATAGACCTGAGGACCAGATCACATGATGAAGACTGTAGATTATAGTAAATACCGTCATAGACGAGATTATGCTGGTAAATTAATACATTCACAAGCATCACACCCGCCTACAGTGTGTGTTTCCAACTTCGGCATCACTTGAAACATCAAAGCTATATTTGTTTCATACACATTTTAAGTTTAAACGTTGTTTTCAGTGATAATCTTCCCTGTAGCTTTTTCAGGATTACGGATTTCTACTTAGAAAGTTTGTATTTTTCGATTACACAGTCGTGATTTCTGCAATATACTTGAGCCGATGTTGCAACTGATTAAAGGTGTTTCCAGGTAAATAAAGCTCCTTGTCGTGGCTTTTATATGTGAGAGCTGCGACAAAGAAATATTAAATACCGTCACCAGTTTATGAGGTCTGGTGTGGCACAGCAGTGGGGCACAAACATATTCCCGCTGGCTGATTTGCTGCTTGCTTCTGAAACATTTGCTTCGTGGTGTGTGTTTGACCACATCTAACACAAAACAGTACTGTTTATCAGAGTGGGGAGGAACAAGGACGGCAAGCTTCTCACAAAATGGGAACGCAAGGTTCGCGCCTGCTCCTCCATTTCAACAAACCTCAAAGCTTCCCGGTTCTACCTCCGTAACCGGACCAAACACGAAAACATGCAGATACGGTACCTTGGTACTTTGCATCAATTTCTCGAAGCAGAGAAACATTTCTTTGTATGTCCAGAGGCAGGGACTCCACACATTCCAGATAATCCTCCACATAGTTGACTAGTTGCTGCGACTTGTCCGCATTCTGATAATGGTGGCCCAACATTGTCTCTGCGACGCATAGAAGCGCCAAAACACACCTGAGCAAATTTCTAAAATGTGTTGTAAATAAAACGAATGCTCGGCGACTTTGCAGCTTTGTAGGGCAGTTCCAAGCAGCAATTCACTTCAAACAAAACTCACACAACTGCGCATGCGTGCAAATTTTCCTTTTATGGTATGGCACAGCTTCCTCTTACTGCTGTCGTCACTGAGGGCGGGGCTTTAGAACCGGAAGTTCTCTATGGGACCGTTTGTAAAACACCACTACATCTTACTTACTTTAAAGGGATCTACGATTAGTTAGTTATAAAAAAAAATAGACCTCATTTTGGAAATACAAGGTCTATTTTTAAAATATTTTGAGGAATATGTATTTTAGATGTAAAAACAATACTGTAATTATAACCTACTGTAGGTTATTTAGTTTCTATCAATTTTAATAAAATATGGTCACAGGAATGTCTCCGTGTTATTCACGCTGCAATTCATTCGAGTAAATGATGTGTAACGGTCCCACTGCCTGGATGAGTAACGCTCTTTGAAATGATCACAAGAGGTAATGAAGATGAGGAGGACCAAACAAAAGAAGAGGACAGAGTTGGCCAAACGAGCTGGTGTTTTGCTGCTGCTTTCAACTTTGGAAATGAAACAATTAATGACACTAACCTCTGGTCAGACTGTGTACTTCCATGTTCTTCTTTCCCTTTAAACTTTTTACCCCACCTCTTTCACTTTATTTACCATCTCCATGTCCATTGAATCTGAAATAAACGCAGCAATTTCTTAAAGTTATGTGCCACAGTGCCGGGCAGGACAAGTTAAAATTAAAATAAAGGACATGAATGCTTTTCCAAGGCATTCAAAGCAATACATAAAATGTTTTATACCATGGAACATAGTCTTCTTTCTAAACATAAACAAAAACAGGGGAAATATTTGCTTTTCAATTACCCATTTTAGAGTACTTATCCTAAATGTGTACATATACACTTAGTATATATGTGCACATATAGTAATCTTCAATAAGTAGAATTAATACAATTGTATTGTGAGAGTCAAACCTGCACTGAGTGGGTTGCATGTGTGGGTTGCATGAGATGTTACATTCCCTTATTTCATATTTGCTCAATCGTCGTTCTTCCCGTGGCTTCCTTTAGGGGGCTCCACTGCTGCTCATCTGCCTCCATCTCACCCTCCTCCATAACTCAACAAACTCTTTTTGTTTCCTTCATGGACTGTGATTTTGCTCTTTTTCTGCTCCAATCTCCACTTATTCCCTCTAGTTAATCTACCATCCCTCCTCTGCGCATGTCCCTTTGATTTTTGTCACAGCCAATATCTCCTCACCACATCATTGCAAGTCTTCCATCTCAAATCAACCCTAACACTCAATCTCTTCTTTACCTCTTCTTTGCTCAGGTTGGAAGAATCCAGGAACTTATATCATCTTTTTGCAGCACCTGTTCGTCTGCAAGAGGTGCTACATTTTCAAAACTTCTGTCAGTAGCAATGTAGCCTGTTAAAAACCAGCTCGTGCTGCACTTTGCTTTGTCCAGGGAATCTGGGCTCTCAGCTGTTGAGAAACGATTGCTTTCTGGAGGTTGGACTGTGCTGAGGTTTTAAACTTTACCAAATTGCTAATGTTTAGCCATAACGTACACTGTAGAATTTAATTAGTTGACCTTACTTAAGAAAATTATGCAAACTCATTACCTCAAAAACCTCTAATCTCATCTCATCTTGTATCCGGAGTCGGGTTGTGAGGTAGCAACCTAAGTAAGGAGGGCCAGACTTCCCTCTCCCCAGTCATTTGTTTCAGTTCCTACAGGGGAATTCCAAGGCATTCCCAGACCAGCAAAGACATCTTGACATTACAAGTTATATGAGGATTAGGTATTTGGTCCAGACTTTTTCATGGTAAATCACATTCTTAAGTTGAAGTGTTACAGTTTTGTAAAGTGTTCAATATTTCCCACTGAAATGTAGTAAGGGGAGAAGTAGAAAATGGAGAGAAAAAAAATAAAGCACTTTGTTGGATGCAGTATTGTTAAAGTGCATTCCAAAACAGGAAAAGCACAATTATCAAAAATGAACCCAGCTCATGTAGAGTGAGTTGGTGAGACTTTTCCTCCACAAAGTCCAAGTAACTTACTAAAAGTGAGTATTGATAATAGTTTGATGAAACTACTTACTATTTTCAATTAAATGCAACGTTTGCATTTACAGTGCACTTGCTTGATGCTAAGGAGCTTACCAGATACATCCTGTGCTATAAACAACCATCCTCCACTGTGAGGCGGCTGTTCATGTTAATTCGATAATTGGAAGCGTGGCCAACACTGACTGAACGGATTCCTTCATTTCCTCTGTTGCCATTGCTAACAGAACAAGCAAACTACAATTCTAAAACAGCTCAGAAATTGGACGTATATTGTCCTGGTAGAAAATCGGCCAGAAACAATCTGGGTCAGGGGGAGAAAGACTGGACTGTCCTGGAAGCGAGAACCTTTTTTGAGTGGAATTGCACAGGAAGGCAATGGCTAGGCTAGTAAAAATGTATTAAACCATTTTTTGTTCTCCAATAAGTGCAGCATTAGCTTTGTCAAATACTGAGGTGTAATTAGACTAATATACTTTTGCAGTCTGCAACATGTCCTAAGTTTTTAAGATGAAGATTAACAAACGCACACAAGAAAAGACAAAAAAGTTTGACCTTTAGAGTCCTTAAAGCTTCACATTATTTAAGTTCCACTAATCTAAATTGATCCTAATTTCTCTACTTCGTAATTATGTAAAAACTCGCATGGCCTACTAAGGCCATAAATGTACTTTAGACATTTATTATATATTTCTATTGCTCAAATCTGAAATCTCCAGAGGTCAAATTTTACTTCCGCTTCTGAAAATACAAAATAAACAAATGAAATCCACAGAGACAAAAGCCTGGCTTGTTAGTGCTTGTGTTAGAGATTGGACATCTGAGAGACGGGATGTTCAGCCAGTCACAAGACTGAGCTGAGAACAGGTTTGACAGCGACAGCAAGGCAAACGTTAAACTCTGTCACAATGTGTGGTTAAGAAACCCTACTTCCTCTTTTTGTGTCACATGATGTCAGAAAATATCCTTCAAGTTTTGCCAGCTGAATGAAACCCTATTTACAGAAAAGTGCTACATGTAGCCTTTTAGGGCAGATACAGATAATACTAACTCTACTTCTGCTACTGTTACTGGAACTGCATTTGTTAAATGGTTCAACTGTTACAGAGACACTGCTGAGAGAACTGCAGCTGCTGTCCAATACTAGCTACATTTCTTTGAATAACTTGCTGCTACACTGACAACCTGCAGGATTGGTACCACAATCTCAAGCAAAATCCTCCCTGTAAGCAACCACAGCCATCATCAGCATCGTACTAGTCAAACTTTACTACTTGAACATCTTGAGTTACGGTTGAGCTGCATTACTTCAATAAATATTCCACCATAACGAGTATTTTGTGATTTAGGTTTATAAATAGATAGTAATAGTCATAACTTGGATTATGTCTTACAGTCTTACACGTAAGCACAAAATTATTCATACCCATGATTTAGATCTAAAGTAATCTATTAATTTTCTAATGTACAGGATTAATTTGTCTTTGATAGCAATTTTCCTGGATGGTCATTTTTAATTTTGGTCTCATGATAGTGTTCATTTATCCTTCTGAACACAAGATATTCATGACCTATAATTAGCTATAATAACTGCATTCAACCACCCATAAGGTAATAATGTGGAAAACATCTTTCATAAATAATACTTAGCAGCATAAACTGACTTATGACCTCAAGATTTGAAGAGATGTTTAAGTAACCTCTCATTCCCTAAAACTGATCACACTCTAGTTCTGACTGTTAACTCAACACTTTGAACATAAAGGAGCAGAGTTTTAACTCTAACACACACCCTTCCTCCACCTGAAAGTGTGTGTTGCTGCTTGATATTTTTGAATAGCACAACAGGGGAATCATGTGAGGAGACCAGAGAAACCTTCTGGTTTATTCAGTCCACTTTCATTTCATTATAAGCTTCTCCTCCCGCCCTTTCTGTTCTCACTCTGGTTTCGATTCTTCAATATTGCTGTCTGTTGAAGAGCTTTGGCTGTTTCCCGAACTTCAGAATGAGGAGAGGAACTTCCTTTTCTACACTGTCAAAATAAAAGCCCCTCAATATGACACATAACACCTTGCTGTAATATGTACACACCCATTTGATAAATTAAAATAATATTGAAAAGCCCATTTATTTCAGGAACTTTAGCCCTAGTTGAAACACATTCCTAGGTGAAACAAGATTTTCCACTTACAGCTAATAAAAACATAACATATAAAATTACAATATTACATCATAGCAATATGCACATTTTTTCTCTTTTTTTGGATGGCATTATAAGAGAAACTTGATAGAGGTAATAAAAATATGTCTTCTAGAATAACCCAGAACTTTATGGATTTTAATGAGCGTTTTTTTATTCGTCTGCAGAACAACAGCTGTAAACTCAGATTGCTGAGTATCTACAACGAGAGAAGCAAAAGGAAAGTTCTGTAGTTTGGTATAACACTTTAAATTTTAGTGAGGGTATAGGACCCTAACTTCAGTTTATTAAAACCTGAAGAATAATTTAAGTTTGTATTTTTTACAGAGATTTAATCTTAAAGAGCATTATTTCCTGGTTTAAATGTTAAAATACAAGATGATATTTTAACAAGTTAAAAAACTCTCATGCATAAGGATTTGCAATATTAGAAACTATTATAATGCCTTCTAGTAAATTTGCATATTTCATTGTTTATTAGATGGACACTGAAGTTTGGTGATACTGGAGTGAGTCGGGCAGTTGCTACACAGTTTTTAGCTGATTCATATGATTCTCTTACTCTTTGTTGTTTTTAGGGGATAATTTACATCTGTATCTTTTCTAGTCTGAAGTAAAACAGCCAGACCTGATCAAGAGGGTCCAGTCTGTTTTATTTGCAATCAAATGGATTGAAAGAGGAAACATGGAGAGTGTCAGGCTCATGGTTTCACTAGCTGACTCTGCCATGCTCACTTTCCTCAATCTCTATTATTTACAGTCGGGAACTTCATGTCATGTTTTGTTGCCCCAAACCTGCTCAAAGTTAAGATTCAGTTTGTTTCATACTCAGACAGCTCTTTACTAAAGGACCTTCCATAATTTACTTAGACTCATTGGACTGCATTGTAACTAGAATGGAATCAGTCTCTTTCTAACTCTAAGGAGCTAAAGACACCATTCTACATTTGAAATACTGATATGTACTGTTTAGCATGGCTAAATTAGATATTCTAATCCACTGTTAAGCTGCTGCATTTATTTAAATACGGGATAGGTGGAGTGGCTCAGAATGCTTTGAGTTCAGCCTCTTGTTAGAAGAAAAATGGCGAATGACTGAGGGTCATTGTGCGTAACACAAACCCTGTAAATTCTAGACACTAACAGGTACCATTGAATTGCACAAAAATCCGTGAGGGACGGCGGCGTCCCTGCTCGAAATTCCGTGGAAGAGGTGTACGGAGCCCCGTGCCGGAAGAAAAACAGCGAATGACTGAGGGTCATTGCGCGTAACGGAAACCCTGTAAATTCTAGACACTAACAGGTACCATAGATTGGTCAAAACTCCGTGAGGGACGGCGGTGTCCCTGCTCGAAATTCCGTGAAAGAGGTGTACTGAGCCTCGTACCGGAAGCCCGTTGAAAGGCTGTTTACATCGTTTTAAACTGTGTGATTGTGAGCGGGAGTGGGAATAAAAATAGCAATAGATATTTTGTTCCATTTAACACAATAATAGTGTATGCCTCTTATTGTTACTTAATGTTAGTAATGCCCTGTCTTGTATCACCGTGAGAGGGCAAGAAATGTCTTTTCGATTCCCTTGTATGTCTGGACATGTAAGAGGAATTGACAATAAAGTTGAAAGTTGAAGTAATCGGTAAACCTTCTATGGATGCAAATTCGACAAAAAAAAAACAACCTGTTTAGGGTTTTATGTGAAACATTTTTAATTATAAATTTATTGATGGAACTTGACTAAATGTCGTGTTTTTATTGTTTTTACTGTTGATTCTATGTTGCATTATGTTTCTGTTTTTGATATGATGTCAAGCACTTTGAAATGCCTTGCTGCTGAAATGTGCTATACAAATAAAATTTGATTGATTGATTGATTGATTGATTGATTGATTGATTGATTGATTGATTCATTAAATTTGACTAAAATGAGCTTTATAGATCTAAGGAATCAACTGCATTTCAAATACAAACAAGGAATTTGATTTGAGTTTCCATCATTTGCGGTGTAATCAAGGTACAGTGACAAACAGCAAACTATAACTTACAGCAAAACGCTTAGTAAGTAAAGTTAAGAGCAATATTTGGAAGAGAGTGTGAGTGTGTGACTGAAAAGCCCACAAAAGTCACTTGAAACTGACAAAAGTAATACATCAAAATCTACTAAAAGGTAACTAATGAATATTTTAACTACCTGGTCTGCATTTCCAACTTCAATTTTGAGAAGTTTTATTGCAATAGGCAACAAGGCTATTAAATAGCTCACATTAACCGGTGCTGCTTTTATTTTGAAGCATGCTGTTTGTGCTTCCTCTGCTGTTGCACTGCCTTGACGTAGGCATGTATTTATGGAAAGAGGTGCATTACACTTCTTGCATATCAGGCTGGTGTGAAGAACAGTGAACAAGGCTGTCAGTCAAGACTTGTCACCATGCAGAGAGTTGCTGTGTTGATCCTTGTTGCCTGCTGTGCTCTCACAGGTAAGGAGAAACGTTTGGCCAGAAAAGAGTAAAAATATCAAAAACAAATTAGAAGAGTTAGTGGAAAGTTGGTGGAGTGGTATACAAGTGAAACCAGAATATTCTTCTACTTTATTGGATACCTGACATATTGTGTGATTGTATAGAGCAGTGAGCTGGTGCTGGAGTTTCATCGCTGTATGGCAGAGTTTGATGTGTTTGCTGTAAGAACTTTTGTCTGGGATGATAGCAGACCACACCTTGACTTCCTGGTTTGTTTAAAACTCTGAACTCTGCAGTCTTTTGTTTAGAGTCACAGCTCTGAGTCACATGACTGCTGGGAGATGACCGATGTTTGTTTCTGCATAAATGTTTTCGTGTTGCTGATGTTGTAGGAGTGAAATACAGAGCAGCTTACAGTGGGCAATTCCATGTTAATTGTCAAATAATCCACATAGCTCAGGCTTATGAAACATAAGTGAAGTCATCTTCTAGAAAAGAATTGACATTTTTCATCTTGGTGTGTTATTCAGAGTTAGTTTCTATTTACTTTTCTGCTATGCTCATGTTGTCTGCCTCACAGGAAGGTGGCAACATAAACTTGAGCACTTCAGCTACCGTAGATAGACTGATCTTGTGCTTTAAAAAAACATTGTCAGAAATCTGCTTGTCACATAGTTAATACATTCATTATCCTGACGGTAACCAATGAATATTTTAATTGGTTACCTTCAATTAAAATGAAGTGTGCCAGTGTGAGTGTGGAAAAGCCCTTCTTATTTTCCAGAAACATCCAAAATGGGTCAGACAGGACAGAACTGACAGCAGTCTACAAGTGCTGCTGCAGCTGTGCCCATGTGTGTGCATGTGTTTGTGTGTGGGCCAGTCCTTCCTTCATGCTTTGCTTGCTTTTTTTGATTTTTGATATAAACAAAACCAAAGTACATTGTTTATTCTTTTCATCTTGTTAGATCGCAATTCTTTAATCCTATTGAAGAATTAAACAGGATTCTTAACAGGAATTCAAGAATTCCTGTTAAGAATCTCTTCAATGTCTGCTGTCAACATCAGACATCAGCCAGATACTCTGTGAGAATGTAAAAGAAAACCTGTGTGATAAAATAACAGACATTTATGGGCGCATGCAATCAGAAATCTGTAATAAACATGATGTGTGCATAGGTAATTTATGGTCAAAATAATTTCTTCATTATCTAAATGTTTGTCACTTCACAATTTATGCTTCAGCAAGTTAAGCTTTAGAGTGAGATTAATTTTCTTATGTCTTTTTTTCTTAAAGCACTGTCATTGGCCAATGACACAAATGGATCCAAACTACCTTCTACTATGAGTTCTGCAGAGGCATTTGATCAATCTAATTCACCAACCACTAAAGCCCCGACTACGAATCACACAACCACTAAAGCCCCAATTACGAATCACACAACCACTAAAGCCCCAATTACGAATCACACAACCACTAAAGCCCCAATTACAAATCACACAACCACTAAAGCCCCAATTACGAATCACACAACCACTAAAGCCCCAATTACGAATCACACAACCACTACCACAGCACCACCTCAACCTACTCCAGCTGCCAATCTGACTGAAGGAAACTACAGTTTGACAACAGACAAAGGAGTGGTTTGCCTAATGGCTCAGATGGCGCTACAGATCAAACTTTCAACACCGAAGGTTTGTTTCATCAACCGTTACTAACAAAGATTGCTTAAAGGTTTTCTTAACTAACTCAAGTCTTCAAAATAAAAAAAGGCCATTTTTATCATTTTCATCTTTCTCAGGTCAATGGAACCTTCATTATCCAACCAAAGATAACTAATACAAGTGGTGAATGCAAGGAAACCAAAGCCAACCTGACCCTTTCCTTTAAAGAGGGCTTCATCACCTTCCTCTTCAATAAGGTGCTTAATATTCACTCTTTCCTTTTTATGTCTCATTAAATCCTCCCTGTTAAGACATCCCTTGTTTTTTGCTCTTTAGACTCCACTTCCAGCTTTAGGATCATATTAGGACTCTTAGGGTAAAATGGAAATGTTTGTGAACCCTAAATATTGAGACTGTAGCAGTAGTGAGTGTACTTTTAATTTTTTTTTTTTACCATCACCAGTAAAAAAAAAGTTGGATTTGGTTCTCAGAAAGTTAGTGGACCAGTCAGTGTTTCTGAGAGAACCAGTCTTCACCACTGTAGCTATATTGTAGCTTGACTACAAAATTTCATCTATGTAAATAATTGATGATGACAAACCAACCTTTTAACAGATTGTTTCATAGAAATTTAATTTAGAGAAAAATGAATCTCTGGGATTCACTCAGTGGTTTAAATGATCCAGTCTGAATAAACGTTGGTAGGTTTTTGCTCATGTCTCATTGGGAAATTAATTGCTTTAAAAAGGTTACATTGATTTCGTTCCACCACAATGAAAAAAGGGAAAATATTTTGTGCTATGTGTGTTTCCCAGATAAAGGATTATGATCTAAATGTAAGCAGGTTTTCTTCATTCCTCCATTCTCTGTTGTGAGAAGCTTGGTTGGGTTCCAAACAAACAAGAAACAACACGAGGGATGATACTACTGGGCGAAGCCACTGTGCTTGAGAAGAAAAACAGGTTTCTGACTGCTTTAGTGCTGGAGTTTGGTTGAAGCAAACTGGAGTCAAATAAATAGCAATTCAGTAAAGTAGAATTTAGTAAAGCAAATGAAATCGCAAACTCATGAAAGAAAAGATTCCAGAGGTAACAGGTCAGCTGATGAGGAACTCAACTTGACTTCTGTAAACAGGAACTATCTGTGGAGCAGTTGACCTTATCATGAGCTAATGTTGTGTGGAAGAAAATTGTGTTTCATTAAGTTTAATCAAGGTTTTATCTTTATATGATTCTGTTTCACCTTTTAAATGTTGGAAGTGTTTTAAGAATCAAACAGGGACAAGCAGCATTCAGCTTTGTGAAATAAAATACAATATGAAGGGTTTAAATACTTTTATTTCATATTATTATTCATGCATACTCCATGCATATTAAAGTGTTATGTGTTTTACTGTTTGAAACTGTTGTGCAAACTGAAGGGTTTATCAAGTTGTAAGTTTCTGCAAAGAGCAAGTGGTCTGACAAGATGTGCTCGCTTACACCCTGATATTTTGGGAGCAGCTGCAGTAGTTTTGTTTCTCAAACTCAAGCATCTGTAAGAGACAGGATAAAATACTTTCCACACCTTAGAAACGGCTGACACACCCTTAGTGCTGAGATGTTCAATTATTGATTTTATTTTGTAGAAACTGTTTGTCTTAAGTTTCTCTAGTTCAGCTAATCTTGTCAGGACAGAAGATGTGATAAGAAATGTACAACTGAAGAAGGGCTGGACGTTCAAGCTCAGAACTCATCTGATGCTCACTCTGTGTGCATCTGTGTGACTTCTCCATTCTGCAGAATGAGAATAAAGCTGTGTTTGATTTCTCAATTGGTTTTTCACTGGCCTGATTAATTGAGGAACGACTAATAGATTATTTTCCTCAACAGTTGTTAAAAGGGCTACAGGTTTTAGTTGAGCTGATATGGTGTTAAATGGGCTCTTGAAGCTCATTGTTCCACAGATTAAAGATTATTTGATGAGAATACTGTTTAGGGAAAACTGAGGACTAATTACTATGAGAGAGATGTGTAATGGTAGATGGCTTGTACTTGTTTAGCAATTTGTCAAGTCCAGAGAACCCCCTGAGCGCTTCACAATACAGTCAGTCATTCACACACACACACTGATAGTGGCAAGTTAGGATAGTAGCCACAGCTGTGGCTACCTAATCTGTCAACACAGATTAGATACATTTTTTTCCTTTCCTTTTAAGGAAAACAGAAAATTGTTTTAAGATAACTCCTGGAGATGTATTGGTCATCATTTCCTTTACCTGTTCACACTGTTGTCTAATAATCCCTAAAGCATGAAGCAAATTTATACATATAAAGGTCTCAAATGAACAGAATAAGGGTTTGACAAAATGAACATGGTTTTAGAATATTCTGCCTTTGATTAAGATTTAATCAAGCTTTGACTAAAGATATCATGAACTAGAGCTAATCAATATTTCAGTAAGAATTATTTAAGGCAGTGAAATAGTACATCTATACTGCTCATGTCAGCCTCCTGCTAAGCGATGTCAGTAAAAGTGTGGCTTCAGGAGCCAGAATGATCTGAAGACTGTTTATATTGATTTGGTAATCGATATTAATTTGATTAATCTGAATTAAAAACATTCAACCCATGAATACTGTCTGGTTTTTATACAGGAGCTTTCAACAGAAACAAAACGAAGCTGTTGCGTTAAACTTCTGGTGTAGCAGCCGATGGGAGGATACCAGAATGTTGGCCTGAACTGGGGGTGTGCAAACCTGCAGCTCCACAGCCACATATGGCCTGTTAGGTCTTAATTATTTTTCATGTAATTTTCTATTAAATGTGAACAATCAGTTACAAAAAAAAAAAGATTTATTTATTTACATAAAATCTTTGTAATTTTCTTGATTTTAAAACCTTATAGTAAAAATATAACTATCATTCTTTTACTTAAATGTTTAAGCAAATGTCCTATAGTTAAAAATAAGCTGTTAGTTTTGAAGGATTGTGTTGCCTTTGTAGTTCTACTCAAATTTTGCTTTGATTGTAATGCTCTGGTTGTAATGCTCTCTGACCCCCAGTCTAAACTCACAGACCGAATGTTGTGATGACAAACCTTTCACAACACCTCGCTCTGTGGGTAAAATGTGAACCACGGTTACCCGGACAACAGGCAAGTCGCTCTGCAGAGCTGTGGAAAGGGAAGATTGAGTTCTGTTCTGTTCCAGAAGCTGAGCAGCTTCACCAGGACCGATCTTTATCCTGGGGCGTTGGGTAAAACACAGGAGCTTAAAATCCCAGCTTCTAATATTTTTACTTTTTATCTCTGTATGAGAGAGAGAGAGCAAATATAAAATTCTGTTTACAGTTTTGAAAAATTATATAAAGTTACAATTCTGAACAGTAGATTTCCTGGATTTTAGTTTAATTTCAAAAACATTTGTTTATCTTTAATTAGCATCTCCAGTCAGCCTCTGAATTTCATGTATACAAAAAAAAAAGAAAAAATTCCTGGTTCAGGACCTGGAAGGTCTGCTGTTATCACTATCTTTAAAAACAAAGTACAGTATTCAGTTTTGTTGATCAAGTTGTTGTTTTAAAAAGTAGGTAATGATTATTAGCTATTTATATTTTAGGTTCAGATGATTTATTTTCTGTCCCAGTATACCAGAGGGAACATTAAATCTTAATAGACAAAAAAGTACAAATCCTTCCTCTGAAATTGGTCAGGTAGAAATGGATAGGATTCCTTGTTGAGTGATTATTTGCTTTTGGGAATTCTTTTTGTTTTGTTTGATTCTCACCTTCAGAGTTTGACAGTTGTTGAGATATGCTGGGATTCAGATCCAGCAACATCCAGAATTAGTTCTTTGCTGTATTTTCTGATCTAAGCTTTACTGCCAGGCCAGAGCCAGAGTCAGTTACCATGTTACATGGGGGACATTCGGATTTGTGGCGTTCCTGAACATACAAACAAAATTTCAGTGAAATCTTTTGCCAGTGCAAATGAATAATGAGCTGTGTTATTTTCTTTTGTTTTCTCAGAGTGTTGCTAATAACACCGCCTATCTTAATGCTGTGTCTTTCAATCTCTTCTACCCCTTGACAAGTTCAGGTGAGTTGAAGACACTCCGTCATGCTGATTAGATTTTGGACTTTTTGTATTTGTTCACTGCATTCTCAACAAGATTAAAAAAAATTCAGCTTTCTTCCTGGTTTGTCTTTGTCTTTGTGGCTTAATTTAGACTTTCTCTGTTATGTGTCTGAGAAACACATGATGCCAGTAACTCTCAACCTTTTTTCAGTCCAGTGTAGTCCAACAAGTTTGCTTTAAATGTCATCTCATCATTATGTAATCTTCGATCAGCAGCTGAGAATTTCCTTGTCATGATGTTTCAGGACCGCAGGAATATAGTGCCAAGAACGACTCAGTGCATCTGTTTGCTGCAAAGATCGGACACTCCTATTCCTGCAAGGATGAATCTGTCTTCATGGGAAACGGACTGAGCCTAGAAGTCTCTAACGACAGACTGCAAGCCTTCAATATCACTAATAATGAGTTTGGCCGTCGTAAGTGTCACACAAAAAGACACCAAGCAATGAGACTTACTGTATGTGATTCACTTTCTTCCATTTGAATGAATAATACCAATTCTAAACAGTAATTTATCCGCTGATGTCTGGAAACTCTTCATCATGTTAAATAATATTTCAAAGTATGTAAAAGTGAAGCCAGGCCAGAACCGAGAGGGCTTTGCTGCTTGCAATGCTTCATGCAGGTATTGCCTGCTCTGACGGTCTCATGATCTGCAACACTTTGGTCAAAATGCTGCAGTTCAGGAAAAGCAGGTTTAACAAGTCAACCAGTTTTTAAGCCTTCTACTTGTTGTTTAGATGAGTCAAACTTAACACAATGTGTGCCAGCGGGGACTGAAAGAGTACAAGTTTTAAATTAATTCTTTTTTAAAAAGGGATTTTATTGAACATTTTGAGCAGTCAGTATCTTACCTGCGGAAAGTAACTTTGTGATTTTCTTTATTTTGGATGAACTCACATAGCAGCTGATCGAGACCAAAACTGATTTCTGCCAAAACAGCTTCAGCCTTCAAATGCCACAGCAGCTGATATGAACAAATTATAGGGATTTTTCTCTCCAATACATTTCCTTCCATGGTTACTCTGTTCTTTTTTGTTTTTTACAGGTCGTTGTTGTGAACAATCGACCAATATCCACACACCTTTATGACAGTATACATCTACTGTAACTGTCACAGCAGTAGAAAACATGATTAGCATGAATCAACATTTTGAGTTTAGATGCTTTATGGTGCATTTCCACCGGACGTGTTTAGCTAGCTTTAATTAGAATCCAGATTGTTTGCCTAGAAAGTCCAGTTTATATGGGTCGGTGGGAATGCGTGATCAAACTCTGTTTTGGACCAGAAATGTAAACTCTGGTCCACATAGAAATATCAAATTAATATTTGAACGCCAAGTGGAACGGAAACCGCTCCATACACAGGAAGCAAACTATACCAAAGAGCATTCTGGGTAAAAACAACAAAACAAACACTCAAGCCTAGTGCTAGTGTTTGTTTGATTGAAGAGAAAAGAGACATTCTATAGACTCAAAAATCTGACACCACTCCATTTTTGATGGCCTGTTGTGAAGAAGGAAGTTGCATTCAGGATCTTCTTCAGAAGTTTTTGTGTCACTTCCTTCAGTGGTTCTTGGCGTAATGCCACCACAGGTGAGGAGGTGAACAGGTTGGCTGAGTGTCGTCTGATCTTGGAAAGATAGTGACTGTTCTTAGCCTCTCCACAGAGGTTGTTTTTATTAGCAACTGGGTTGCCAAAAAATCTTCTGACTGCATGTTAAGTTTAGAATGATCTTACATGTTAATATTCATTACATTACTACATTGAACCGTAGTTTAAATGGGACAATCAGATGTTAAATTGGGTTTTTGACATTAGTGTTAAAGCACTTCTAGGAAATCACTGAGGTTTTTGTGCTTTTTGTGTCACCCAGCTGACCCCTGCCCAGCGGACCAGCCTGACTACCGCATTGCCATCGCAGTGGGAGTGACTCTGCTGGTGCTCATTGTCATTGTGCTGATCGTGTACATGCTGGGCCGCAGAAAGAGGACAGCTGGCTACCAGTCGCTCTGAGGACAGAATGGCCGTAGGTCTAAAACAAGTGACCTTCTGAATGAGGGATTGTGGGTAAAGAGGCACTTCCACTGAGCCACCTCCCATCACATTTTACTAAGCCTATTTGTCGCTGTTTTCTGATGTATTACCATTGATAACATTTGAACCAGAGATATACAATACAACCTTAAACACACTGCTTAAAAATAACTCACACAGTTAATTATAGACTCAAAAATATCAAGAATCCATATAGATAACTTTAATACGTTTTTACGTACAACCACACAAAGTTACACAAGTTTGAGCCCAAATTTCATCAAATTGAAAATGTACAACTTTATGGGTCACTAAATTCTCTTTAAACTGACACTGTCACAAAAACTGACTGAGAAGTCAAAGCAAAAGACTCCAATTATCATTCTTGTTTTGCTAAAAAACAGATCAATAAGGGATTCATTAAATTCTTGAATGTAACATTAACGCTCTTTTTTCACTGTCCTTAGCATATACCTTTAATGCTCAGTGGAACTTATTAGACTTTAAGCCAAAATGTACAACCAGGTTTAATGAGCATACTCCTGATTAACTGTCTCCTTAAATCTGTTGATTTTTTTTTTAAAGGCAACTTCCTGTTTGTAATCATCAGGCATACAGAACATAAGTGGGTTGATTTACACTTGTGGAATAATAACTAACATAAAGGGGAAAACTGAAAGAAATTGTTTTGACATTAACCCTCTCAGGCTCAAATTAAGTTGTAGTTGCAGGAAAAATCTGATATTTGGAGAAAATGATCATATGGGGTAGTAATATACAATTCAAACTTTTTTTGAGAGGGACATTTAAACAGCATTTCAACAGCATTTAGCTGTTGCAAATCTGCAACCTCTGCCTGGAGAGGGTTAATTGCACTGATTGCTGTTCATTTGTCTTCCGTGGAGTACATGTTATACTGTCCTTTCATTTAAATGTTGTGACTAATCTTAAAGAGCATACATTGCTGTATAACCTTATCTTTTTTAAAAAATTGTAACTTGTAATGTAAAAAGAGTTTTAAGAATGACTTGAAGTTAGTGAATGAGACTGCACTCAGAATTTTACAAGTACAAATTAAGATGTTCACATGAAAAGTTGTGATTCCAAGCTTTTTAACTAACTGTTCTGGTTCCAGTGCTTGCAGAACATTCTAACAGTTTCCAACATCTTTTCTTTGTCAGTCAAAAATAAATGCTGGAAATTTGCCTTGATGATCTAAGAAATGCTTTCCTGCTAATATCCGATGCTGCTCCCCCGGGGTTTTGACCACTTCCGGGTCAAAAGCAGGGCAGTGTTGGACTTTAAATGAGCCAGTCTGAATCCAATCAAACAAACGCTTCCATGCAGTCAGACATGTCATTTTATAAACTACACATCCATTTTCTGTATCTAGAGCAAGTGTTTAATTTGTACATGATTTTTATTTGGCTGTGTGTTTACCCCAGAATGACATTTAATGCATATTTGATTATTATTATTTTTTTTCAATTTGTTTTTGGCTTTAGAAACAGTTACATTTTGCTCTGATGAAAGTTTTTCATTTAGACACATCGTGTTTTGCTCCAAATTATTGATCACAACAGAAAATTTATTCCTAATATGCTGACGTGAGGAAGCATATTAAGAATATTATCTCTGACAGCTGATGTATCATTGGCTTTCTATTGCTGTTAGATCAAATTAAGAAGATTCTAAGTGCAATTGTAAAAAATTACCAACAAACTCTAAAGGGAATTTCTTCCAAGGGACCATTCCAATTGTCATTCATTTAAAAAGGGAATAATCAAACAAATAAAAAAAATAATAATCTTAATAAAAAACATTTAGAATTTCTAATCAAATGCTTTCTGAATTTTTCTTGTGGGATTCAAGAAAGTGTCATGTGTTGAATGCAGAAAGTCCCTTGGTGGCTCTTCTAAAATGTGTTTTGTGAAACTGCACCATGCTGCATCACTTCACTGAGAATATTTGAATTGTTACATAAAATAGAAATCTTGCATGCTGTGGTTTGGGAAAATGCACGTTCTTCTTGTAAACATCTTGATATTATACTGTTAATGCCCTTCAGGTCCTGAAGTTGATGCACTGTGATGCAGTTATGTGTACAGATCCCCACTGTATTTACAGTATAATGTCAGCAAAACAGTGACATGTTTGGATTGATCGTGTATTTGCTGCATATGAACTGTATTATCAGTTGCTGGCTTCCCTTTCCAATAAAAACAAATATTTCTAAAGAGTGTTTGCGTTTATTGTGAGACATTCAGATGTAAAATGATGTGTGTAATAATGGATCAATGTTTGGTAAGTTTATAGGATCAAACTGCTTGATAAGATTTTGCGATTGTCATGGAATGCATGGTTTAATGAAATAAGGCAAGACACTAACAGGACAATAGGCCGCCTCGGAGAACAAGTGAGGATTGAAGGACCCTGAGAGGAATGGGACAAACTGAGGAGCTTAAATACTGAGGGAGAGGTGGAAGTGACAACAAAACCAAAGGGAAGTTTCCCTTCCTGTCAGGAGTGTGAAAACTGACAGGGGAAATCAAGAGATAGGACCCAGCTGAGCAGGGGAGCAAGTGTCAGGCTGAGGGAAAGGATAAAGATAAACAAAGCAGAGAGAAATGAAGAGAGAAAGGCCTGAAACCGACATAAACCATGAACAGGAAGAGACGTGAATATAAAGGAAAATAAGAATAAATGAACTAACACGGGATAAACTAAAATGGCAAATCTAAGCAAATTAACAAGAAATGATCAAAAACAGAAGCATACATGAAAATCAGAATTCTAACGCCTAAGGATCATACCATAATTGCATTCCTAAGTTATTTTTTAAGTTAAAATAATCCAAAAAATTATTGACTGTTGATTCTGCAGAGCATCACTGACTAAGCTGTCCTTTCAGAGTCAGGTGAGGTTGGAAAGGAGAAGTTTTTCTGACTGATGTGAAAAATACTTTCAGTTCCTGATGTAGCAGATGTCCAATAAAGTCTTCTTCAAGTTCAAACAAATATGTCATGATCCGTGTTTTTCTGTGTTTATTTTCGAGTTCTCTGTGTTTTTCTGTGTGTTTAGTTCAAGTTCTGTGTCTCTGTGCTCTCCGTGTTGTCCTGTCTCCCCTCGATTGATCCCAGGTGTGTCTCGTTCCCTTGATTACCCTCTGTGTATTTAGTCCCACCTGTGTCCTTTGTTCTCTGTCGGGTCCTTGTCTAAGTTCGTCTGATGTTCGTTGTCCTCCCGTAAGGCCAGTTGCTACCAGCGTTGGACCCTGGTTTCCGTCCAGTCGTGCTGCCTGGCCGAGGACTTATTGTCTGTGTCGCTGTCCCTTCGTTTACCTTGCACTACCTGTGCTGAGCTCCGGATTCTGCTCTGCAGTGCTGCCTCGGTTTTGGACTATTTCCCTGTGTTCTGCCATCATTAAAAAAAACATCATTTTACTGCTACCTGGGTCTCAAAGCGTCTGCCTCACCACCTCACCACACACCGTTCCTGACAAAATATAAAACCAGTTTGGTTTATGTTAATATTTTAACCCTCTTTAAAGATACATACATGTTTATGTAAATCATAAAAAATGGAAAAATGGCATCTAATTAGTTTTTAAGGAAAAATAACAAATGTACAAAATTGTCAAGTCAACTACTATGGCCCTGTTTGACCCAAGGTCCTCCCTTGCTGTCCAATTTAACCCTGTGTGCTTTGGTTATTCAGCTAGAGCTGAATAACCAAATTAACCAGCCCCAAATATTCTACAATCATACAAGAAGGTCATTCATCCTAAACAAGCTATTCTAAGGATTTTGGCCCTTTAAAATTAGAAGGAGACTTAAAATCTCAGAACATGCTTTTTAATAATGACTCAGTCATGAACCAGAAAACATATGTTATAAACTGAAGGGCACTTATCAAACTAAAACTCTCAGATGCAAGAATTTGTGACTATAAAAAGATTTATTAAATGTAAAAAGCAACTACAGGATCAAATTTTCAAAGCAAAATTTGATCCTGTAGTCCTCCAGAGGACAGAAGTCTCCCATCCCCAAAATCACCCTGACATGACAGGGCCTTTATTTGTTTATAGTACACTTTATTTGTCTCGTAAAGTGTATTGAGATGACATTTGCTTCAAACTGGTGCAATATATTGAACTGAACTGAAATATTTTCTTTGCTAACATTTTAAATTAGCACAATCGATGTATAGCTAGAATGAAAGTGTGTGTTAGTAGAAGTTGTCCAGGGATCAGGGAGGAACAGAAGACAGCTGCCTTATGATGGGGATGTATAGGCTGTTACCAAGAAGAAGATGAGGGAGAGCAGAGCCAACAACGCTGATGAGATGAAGGACGCCATTAAAGCAAGCTGGACTTCCTTTACACCTCAGCAAAACCACAGATTGCAGCAGAACCCTGAGCCAGAACTGAGTGCATATGGAACATACACATACTGTTGAGAAGGCCTGTTTTTATAGATTACAATCTTTTCCATTCGTCCGCTGCAATATTCTAATTCTGGAAACAGTTAATTTTACAGGATTACATATATTCTAAAAAAGTTACATGAGTAGATTGAGGAGAAATAGATTTACTGCTTTGGTTTGTGAAAAATCTCTGTTATTTGTTTTTCTGCCTGTTTTAATTTTGCCATTTTAAATAAATCAGACATTCTAATTATTATACATTATAATCAAAAAGTCTCATCCTCCGAGTCTCTTGTTGACAGTATTGAAGTAAGTACGTTCCTAGAATACATTTTGTTCTCTACTTTATCCACCAGGGTGAACGATTGTTGACTTCTTCATCTCAGCCGATGTCCTTTAGGATGGAACCACAGCTGAACAGATGTAGTCTCTATGGAGAGAGAAAAAACTTAGAGAAAACATAAACAACTGAAATAAGAGGAAATAATACAAACTGAAGAAGAGTAGAAGAAGAAAGAAGTAGCAGAGCGAGGAAAAGTGGACAGGATAACCTAACCAGGTAGAATGAGCCATGAGAGAGGTCAAAGGTCAGATCTAAATCTGACAGAGAAAGTGTGACTGGACTTGTTAACAGCTGGTTCACCCCAACCAGACAGAGCTGCAAGAGTTTCACAGGAAGAATGGAGGAAAAGTGCAGCGTCCAGATGACTGAGAGCCATCCACATTGACTCACTGCTGGGACTGGAGACAAAGGTGCATCTGTTAAATAATTGACTTAAATACATATGTAAAAATGTATGTCACAAATTTTTATTTAATTGTCCTTATTTTTGTAAAAATTCTTTCTTAATATAACATTAATGTGTGTGTATGTGTGTGTGGGGGGGGGTTGCGCGCGCGCGTGTGCGTGAGTGCGCGCGCGTGTGTGTTTTTGTTTTTTTGTTGATTATAATTGATCTGTAAAAGTAATAAAAGGGTAGAACATTCTGGGGGGTGAATACTTTTCATAGGCACTGTTGGTATCTGGAGCATTTTATAATAGCCTCTGTGTAAAATGAGATGTGTAAGCAGAGTGACCGGAAGTGACCAGATGTCAGTTAGGAACTTGCACAGGCTGTGGAGTCTAAAGCAGAAGTCTCTGTTCCCAGCTGGGAGTGGGCGGAGGGGCGTGGCCTCCGGGTCCCACAGACAGGATTGCAAAACCTTCTGCTGGAAGCGAAGAGAAAACACCAGCAGCTTTTCCATCTAACAGGAAACAAGAGAAAAGAAACCTGGGCGAATTCCAATTCCGTGACCATGGCAGGTAAAAAGGAGAATTCACGCTTGATTAGTTACAGATAACAGTGAGGGAAACCTTTTTTTTTTTCTACTTTTAGTCTAAACAGGAGAAACTGAGATGTTTAGTTTCCGCTGTTTTCCAGAGTTTGTCGCTGTTGTGATGAACTGCTTCCTGTTTCAAATAACGGTTCATGTTGGATCATCGCTGTGTGATAATGGACCGTCATAAGACCCGCTACTGTTAATATAATACAATTACTACGTCTGTAAAGTTATGTATTATGTTGAAATATTAGGTGACTGACCAGAAAAATCCATGCCTGTCAAGTTGTTGTTTTTTCCCCATTGGTTTACTAATGGACAAAATGTATAATTTTCTTTCTACCTCTTAGTTATATACCACATTGTTTTGGTCTTTCACATAAAATTCCAATAAAATAGATTTATGTTTGTGGTTGTAATGTGACAAAATATGGAATAGGGGTATGAATACTTTTGTGAGCTTGTATCTGTATTGTCTGCATCTGTTTTGTAACAGATTATCAGTTTTACACTATATTGCTACATCAGTAGAATTATCGGTTCCATGGTCACAGTTGGATCAAATCCAGCTGTGGCCCTCCTGCTTCAGGTCGCTCTCAGGAGCTCAGTGAACTCCAGCTGCTGTGATAGGATGCCAATTGTGAATTAAATTTAACCGCTAATTAATCCTCAGTGAACTGTTTTTGTTGTGGAAGTGGAAGCAGTTGGGAACAACAGCAGCTCAGCCATGTAAAGTCACAGATTATTGTGTAGAGGTCACCAGCTTCTGTAGTCAATAGCTTCAGTCCTCCAAACTTCATATGGCCTTTAGATTGGAGAAAAGCAGAGAACCTCATGGAGCGGGTTGCCTTGGCCAGGCTGCTGCATTTCAGCCTTGCATCACCAAGGCAATGCAAAGTCTCAAATGCAATTCTTTCCAGAAGAGCTGAAGTTGTTACAGAAGAAATTAATACACTAACATCTCATAAAAATGTATGGAATAAAAATAGAATGCAACTCAAGTTGTGAAGGTAGACAAGCACAAACTTTTGACAGTGTAGAGTGATGTGTGTGTTGCTGCCTTTGTGCCCAAGAGCTTCTCCAGAAATGTATTTTCATCTCAATGAAACATTTTTCAACCTGGATGAAAAAAATGACACTAATTTTCCAGTGACATCACAACTGCATGTTATGACGTCTTATTTGTCTTGTAAATGGCTTGATCAATATTCGTTGCATGTTGGTGTTAAACCATCAGTGAAAGTATCAAACACTGCGATTAAGGCTGTTGACTAAACGTGGTAGTGTTGATTTCAGATGAGGCAGTAGCTGTGGAGCCAGGCACCAGCCCAGTTCAGAGCCCGCTGGTTGCAGTCACGTTTCAGAGGAATGCCAAGAGGAAGGAGAAATATCTGGAAGCTGAGCCTAAAGTTCTCGGGGTACGCTGCGTGAGGGTCTATGTATGTTTAAATCTTTGCTTTTCAACTATTTTGCAGCCATAACTGAACTGCTTTTTCTTTGTTTCACAGATAACTCAAATCTGCTTCAGTGTGTATATGATCATCAGTCTCAGTTTGTTTAGGGCTAACGGTCTGACTTCTCTTCATCCAGATATTCCTTTAATCGTCTTTTCCCTGCTGGTAAGTGCCCAGTAGAATCAAACTGGAGGTTCACCTGAAGCCTCTACCGTTCTTTACTGATGAACCTGCAGCCACATTTTCATTGGCGAAACCTCACACATGCAGATATGACAGTTGCAGAAAAACAGTTTATTACTCTGATGTTTATAGGTACGAGTCAGACAGTCGGTGCTTTTTATCCAAAGTTATTCAATTCTAAAATAATACATAATAATAGTTTTTAGTCTTTCAGATGGAAACCAGTCATCTTGGACATGATGTCACTCAGATACTAGCACAAGGTATTTATTGGCAATGGTACAGTGGATACAGTGTCTTACAATAGTGGTCATATAGTTAACCATGACCCATGTAGGGAATATGAGAGTGAAAGTTCTGTAGACCAAAATCAATGATTTGGCCTACATGCCAAACTAACACTGTACGTTTCCATGGAGATGTTGTTACTGAGCAAGGACATGGAAGCAGGTCAGAGTTTAAAGGGGGCATTATATAAAATGTACTTTTCTGACTTTTATATTGTTATAATGTTATTCCCTCATCAAAACACAGATGGTGTGTTGCTTTGGTTCATCCCTGCATGCTTGTGGAATCCTTGAATATTCCATGGCAACCATTGGTTGCTCTCAGAAAGCGCCACTTCCACAAAACTCCTCCTACAGACTAGCGGCAGCAACAATTAACAAACACCTGGTGGCGACTGTAAGCACTATTAAGTTAGGTGCTGATATACTTTGGTGTGGGATGCACCTTGGAGGGTTTTTTATTTTAGTTCTCCCAAAACTCCAGAAAAATAAGTTCTCAGTTTGAAATTCTAACATCCACAAACAAGTATATTTAACAAGAAATATTATTTTGACAGTATATTGAGCAAAAACATCAAAGTGAATGTTTTGATTTCCTCAACCAGTGGATGATAGCGCCCCTCTACACTGAGAATAATGAACACGTCCCACCAATAATGTTTCCATCACCTCAAGCATGCAACAGCTTACTGTGTTCCTCTGCTTAATGCTAAGACGATGGGTTAACTAGAAAAATTTAAAATTTGTCTATGATCATGATTTGTCATTGCAGGTAATTATAGCTGGGAGTTTAGCTGTCGCAGCAAAGAACCTACATCTGCCAACAGTAAGTCACTTGCTGAACAGATGAAAAACAGAGTAGCTTGATGTTCTTCTTGTTTCTCTTCATGTTAATAACTTCATCAGTCACACTTATCTAAATCCTCAGTTTCTCCTTCAAAATTCCTTCATCTTTCTATTAAGTTTTTAATAATTTCCTTCCTTAAAGCAGAGCTGAAATTTCATCATGTTTGCATAATACCTGTTATTATGCAATAACACCAAACTCTATGACTGTTTGCTGGTCTGGATCTGATGGTTGACCTTGTTTTGGAGGATTAATAAATGAATTCCCATTCCTGATTTTACCAAAACAATTTAGAAACTTACCAAAACTTTTTTTAATGTAAAATTTTACCTTAATGTTTCAGATTGCTTCACTTCTACCACTGCTTCCACATTTCTTTATTTAGTGGTAAATGTTGTAAACTTTGTATACAATTTACATCCCACTTCAGATCTTTTTCTTTTGAAACAAAGAAGGAAAGTCAACTAAAGATTTTTCAAATAGCAGAAGTGAATTTTCTTTTCTGTGTGTTGCAACACAAAACTAGAATGTTGTGTGTGTAAGTGTTTCACACACAACATTCAGCAAAAGCAGCATAAAAAGCCAGATTACACTTTGAAAATGCTGTCAGGAACAAAGACCTTATGCTCTTGTGGTGGGTAACTGAACTAAAACAGACTAAAAAAGAGGAAACGTCTGAGGCTGAGAGGAAGATCTCAAATGTAAAAGGATATCTGAAAAGTTTGACAGAAGTTTTACAGTTAAAAATGCAATCCACCAAATTTCACATTGTATTTAAACTTCCGTACTCTAAGAACATTTTTATTGTATCTTATTTTTCTGTCTTTCAGTAAATGGAACAAATTTAGATGAGGCCTTTCCTGTTCTGGCCTCAGAACAGGAAAGGTCAGATTTACATATGAAAATATCAACAAATGGACAGTAAGAAGCCAAGCTATAGATACAAGCTGTTGTTTGGCTTTGAGCACAGAAAATGTGTTTCTTGTCACTGATGGAGCAGATGTTAAAAAGACTCTGCAGTCATCTTCCTTTATCTGACAGTACTGGCACTGGTAATCTTGTGCAACCACAGATGACCGGAACAGGACGCAAAACTGCTGCAAATCAGAGGACTGTGAAAACCTCACTAACTGACAATAGCAGCTTCCAGCAAGCAGCTGCTGAGGAGAAACAGAAGTGAAACTTATGGTGACTCTGACTCTTGTTATATGATGGCTTTACTGTGAGAGGTTCATTCTTTTTTGCTGTTTAATATGTGAATGTGTTCAAAGCAGTCTATATTTATATATAAAATCTTTCTTTTGTGATAGCTCACGGCCTGTTTGGTGATGCAGATCTTGGCATGTTTTGCCTCTTTCTTGAACATGAGCTTCACCATAGCGATGCTGGGCGACCCGTCCTCCAGCTGCTGGCTTGACCCTTTTGAGAGAAGCATCGTCAACAGTACATATAATTACCAAGCAATTTGTCAGCAGGTTGAGGTAAAGACTGAATACTCTTCCTAAGAACCACACCCTCAAGTTCTGATGAGAAGTAAAGTCCAGTTTTAGGAACTGAAGAATGAATGCTGGATGCTAACTGATATTGTGTAACATATGAAAGGAGTTGATGTCTGAGTTCATGAGTTCAGCTGTAATTCAATGCTTGCTCATTCTATCCACTTTCAGAGCATCCATTCCCATTTCTTTGCTGGAGGGATTCTAATCCAGGCCTGTCTGCTGGCCATCTCTGTCACTCTGGCTGCCTACTGCTGCAAGGTGGTCAACTGCTGTGGAGCAGCCAGCAAAATGGTGAGTTCAGAAACCAACTGACTCAGTAAGCTGATAATTAAGATTCCCAAGGTAGATTGTTTATATTCAGCGTTACTATTTGTTTTTCAGGAGGAAAGATAGAAAAAAAAAACAAATCTCCATTAAAATGTCAGGTTAGAAAAACTCAGGGCCAAATTACGGAGTCATTTCAGAGCTTTTGTTTTTCTCCTGTGATGATATTTGTTCTTTACATTCCAACTGAAAACTAATATTTGAGGACATATATTTTTTGTAAATATTAGGAGAATAGATTAAAAAATAAATAAATTTAAAAGCTGTAGTGTTCCCATTTTCAGCAATCAATGGTTTTTGTAGCAGCATCCATCAGACCGGTCCATTTCATGTTCTAGTCCAGTCACTTTGGTAATTGTTGATCAAAGAATAACAAAACAACTGCTTCACCAACTGCTTTTTTCAACAAGCAAAACACAAACATATCATTAACAAACACTGGAGCAGTCTGCTCCCACCTTTATTGACCACTTGCATTGTCATATTCAGAGCCTTTCAACATTTTTGTCCTGATTTTGTTGAACGTTTGAATACTGGAAATATAATGAAATGTTTCTACTCTAAAACAACACTCATGCTGCACGTCCACGTTTCCTGGCAGATTTGTAGCGTCTTCCATAAATATTCATAATCTTTTAATTTTTTCTTTCTTATTTTATTACTTTACCACACTTTACTTTACCAAATGGATTCTTTTGTGTCAGAGCAACAGTGTTCTCCAATGCACTCCAACACTGTTGAAGGAAAATGACTGCATGGTTTTAAAATTTTACTACAAATAAAAATCTAAAAATTGTGTTTGGCATTTAATTCATTTTAGTCTATATAATGCTGACTCAGCACCCTATATCCCCAATACTCTTAAATTAAAATCCAATGCAACCAATTCACTTCAGAAGTGATGTAATTGGATAAGAGTCTCTGACCGAGGGTCATTTTAATTTCAGTATAGTCACAGGAAGAAATAGGAAGCCCACTCACACAGATCAATGTCTAATCCCGCTTATTTACAGCTGGAAAATGAATTGATTTAACGGATATAATCAAAAATGTTGCAGCTGGTTTACCCCGGTTAGCTGAACGCACACGTCAGCCAGAGGGTTGTGAGTTAAAGCCGGTTTGGTTTATCAAACTGAATGCAAACCTTCAAACATCTCAGGTTCAGGAAAACAACTGGCAAACATTCCACTGTATTAAACAAAAGACAAATTCATTCATCCCACTGATTATTATTTATTTTTAAAAAAAATGTAATTACAATTATGTATTGCTTTGTCTAACATAAAATGTAATATTCTAAGTATTCAATGTATTTTCTAGTTAAACAAAGCTAAATGTGGATATTTTCTAGATGTATAAAAACATCTTAAATGTATTGTATGCTAGTTTTCAGAAATAAAAACAAAATTTAGCTAACAATATTATTATAAGACTTATACGTTCATTTTTTCTTTTTGCCTCCACAGCCAGTGATCACGATCCAATCACCAGCTGACCAGCAGAGAGAAGGATGACCAGACTATGTGCAGCTGCAGATTTAACGCTTAACTAATGCTTATTTTATGCCAACTATAGTTCTGATTATTTTTCATAAAGTCAAACCAGTAATGAACTCCTAAAACATCTTATAAATATCGAACTTGTAGTTTTTACCCCACATATAACTTTACCATTTTTGCTCTCCTCAGAATTGTGCCCATTTTCAGTCTTTTAGAAAGTCTACACACAGTGCATAACATTTGAACACTGAAGATGTTTTGAAGATGTTCCTGATGGAACACAGCTTGTGCTAAGAGCAGGAAATGTTCCTTTGTGAGATGGATGTAAACAGGTCTGCATTCAGTCAGATTCTTTGTCCTGTTTAGTGGTACAAACAGGATCAGCTGTAAAACATGTGAAGTCGTTGGTGTCCAAGACACTGCTAACACAATCAGCTGAAAGAATAATGAGTCTCTCTGCATACACAGTTCCTAATAACTCTTGCAACTTTATTTTCATTCACCTTATCCTGTTTACCATTCTGACCTGAGATTTGTATCAATATAAATAAATGTCATCTTTATTTTGGGCCTGTAATGATTTCCTGGGCTGTGTGATGGACTGGCATCCTGTGCAGGCATCCTGTGCAGGCCAGGATGCCTGCACAGGATGCAGGTATCCTGGCATCCTGGCAGGCACAGGATGGCAATGACTGCTGCCTCTCGCCCAATGACTGCCTCTCGCCCATGACTGCTGCCTCTCGCCCAATGACTGCTGCCCCTTGCCCAATGACTCCTGCCTCTCGCCCAATGACTGCTGCCTCTCGCCCAATGACTGCTGCCTCTCGCCCATTGACTGCTGCCTCTCCCCCAATGACTGCTGCCTCTCGCCCAATGACTCCTGCCTCTCGCCCAATGACTGCTGCAGAACTGTTTTAGTCTGAGTGGACTGATAATAAAACAACTTCAATGCTTTTTAAATAAGAACTGGCTACACAAAGTTGAATTTAATGTGGCTGTTCTCTAATCCACTTGGGTTATAATTGTACATTAAGGGTCTAATTTGAACATACAGTGGAAATTTAACTAAATACATAGGTGAACATTAGACCAAACAACAGTAAAAGATGAGAACTATGTAGTATAAACAAACTTTAATATTGCAAATAAACTTTTGATCTGATACTTGAAATGTGAAACTTGAACATGAAAACAGTCCACTCTGAATATCTATCCATCCATCCAACATGCTAATCCCCAGTAGGGTTGTGAGAGGTGGGGTCTCCCTGGACGGGTCACCAGTTCATAGTAAGGCAACAGAGACAGACATAACAAACAACCACACACACACACACACCTAATAAGGAAAATTTAGAGAAATCAACCAACCTGACAGTCATGTTTTTGGACTGTAGGAGGAGGGTCTTAGTGCTGCCAATCATGCTCATGTACACACTGCTCACACTCTCCTCCTTCCTCTCTGCTACCCCACAGCTTCTCCTTTTTAGCAGAAAGGCTAACCATTCTAGGAATGCACAGGCTAGCTAGCACCGCCACCAATGACAGCAGGTAAAGTTTTCCTGGAACAGAAGTCGTTTCTGCCAGTAATACACTGAGCAGCAGGTAAACAAGGTTGATTGACAGCGCTAAGACCTTTCTCCTGTCTGGCTGTTTTTGACTGGAAGCGGTGCGTTTCTTCAGACAGCCACTGTAGCACTGGGAGGAGTTTGAGCTTTTCACAGATTATCTGGCTCATATTGTACTGTCACAACATGGTGACAGTTTAACAAATATTTAAAAAAAAACTTTTTAAAAATAAAAGTTACATACATACATTTAAATAGTGAAGCAGACAAAATAAAGAAAACTTTCAATTATTCTTTTATTCTTTTCATGTCTTGAGAACAAAAACATAAAAAACGACACATTTCACATTAGCTGTAGAAAACATGATCTTCAGAAGAGCTTTACAGAACACATCCTGTTGAAATGAAGCAGTAAAATTATTTCCTTAATCTTTTATTTGGGAAAATTTAATGATTGTTAATAATACTTAATTCTTCTTAAGAAAGAATTAAAAACTTCATGATGAAATACTAAAATTTATATACACTCTTCAGTACCAATGGCAGTGGTTCACTACTGCAACCTCCTTTTCTTCACATCTGCAGTTCATCTGCCCAGTGGCTCTGTAGGAGCAACAAACACAAGTTAGTGAGAAAACACATGGCCTTTGGGTTTCACTGAAGCACCACTCTGACCTGTGATGTGGAGGAAACGATCTCCTCCAGGTCTCCCAGGCAGCCGTGTTTATGGCAAATGAGGCTCCCCCACAGCACCGAGCCATGGCAGGAAGGACACTGTCCCTCTACAGGCAGGAGGTGGGACGGCTCGGACCTCAGGAAATATCTGGCCAGGCAGACTACATGACTGACCATCTCACAGGATGGAAGGAAACAGCTCAGCTTCTCTGACACCTGAGGAGGAGGAGAGGATGGAGCAAACCAGCCAGACGTGGATAGATGGTTTATTGAGGATACGCTTCTTACCTTTACCATCGCTTTGCAAAGGAAACACACAGACATCACGTCTTCATCTTCACCTGCAGATGGCAGCGACTGCTTCTTTTTGGCCCTGACGCTGCCGAAGGCGATGGGGATGTGTAGTGGGGGCTGCAGGCCGGGGTCAAAGTCCATCCTATACTCCTGTCTGAGCCAGCGGGCAGTCAAAGGCAGCCTGCTCCATGGCGCCACCCGCAGCATGTTGGAGACGACTCGCCAGTGGAACTGCAGGCTCGTTTCTCTTTTGGAACGTCGGGAGACGTGGGGAAGTCGTCTGGAAGAGTGAGGGTGCTGCCACGCCCACTCAAACTGCCAGGGAAACACACCATCAACTAATCACACAAATTTTAGTTTTCCGCATTTTCTCCACACACGCTCAATGTTACACATACAAGTTAAACTATATTTCCACGTCACCCTAACATTTGTCTTTTAACAAACTGCAGATAAAACATATCCTCCAACTTCCTGACATAATTCTGTATGAATATTTGACTGCTGTTCTTATCAGAAATATTAGAGCTCATATGATTTGGTTTCGCCTCTTTGAACAAAGCTGAATTTTTTTAAGTCCATAAATTCTCAAGAGGATTATGATCCAGGCAATCCCAGAAGTGTTTTTCTGATTTATCCATTTCAAAGTCAGACACCAGTGTTCCTGTGAATCGAAGCAAGTTTCAACTCATTGTGATCTGAAAGGAAGGAAACCAAGATAAAAAAACAAATACAAATTCAAACTGAACTCTACAGGATGACACTGGATCTGCTCCATCAGGGTTCTCAAGATTGAGCTAATGGACATTTAACCTGTTTGCATAATTTGATCCTGAGTGGATTAGAGATCAGTCCAACACACAATAACTGCATTCAATGACACAAAAGTTCATCTTCAGTTTTAACAGATTTCCTGTGCTGACTTAAGGAAGTTGGATGATTATTTTGTGTCATACTAAAAATTAAAGGTATGAAGTAAACTTTTTGTACACTTTTTTTAAAACATTTTGTACAAACTTGAAGAAAAATTACACATGCATATGTTCAATACACTGTAATGAACAAATTTTAGTTCAACAACAACAAAAATCAAGACATCTTATCTACTACCTTTTTGATTAATGTGGCACAGTGACTCAGATTGTTGCAGGTTTTGGGGGCATGGTAGTTTTTGATCATATGTGGGGAAATTATATGCACATTTCATATCCAATAATATTCCAAGAATATGATTCAATTTCTAAGCTTGGGTTAAAAACAGAAGAAAAGTCAACATTTGAACATTTTTTGTGTTGGAAATAGAGATGCTGTAATATTACAACACTGGATCTTACAGGGTTAGAGAGTTAGAGTGGGTGGGTGGGTGGGTGGGTGATGGATGGATGGATGGATACAAGAATGGGACAATTTAAAAAAAAAAAAAAGAAAAAGGCTTTTCAATCTGTAGGGCAAATTTTACAGAACACAGTAGAGTCACTGTGATGACATCTGGGAAGATATGCTGGAACTGATAGATAGTGGACGGATGAACAAACTGGTTTTCTCTGGCATAGTGAAAATTCCTGCAGAGATTGTTGGGTTGTAAAAGATGCGATCGAAGCAACAGTGAGTGTGTCTCCTACTGTGATGTGATGCAGACCTGAACTCATCCTGGACACTGTCTCGATGCTGGGTTTTAATACTCACCCTAAGAGCAGCTATATCTGCAGGGAAGCCGTGGATGATGAGTACCATCTCCCTAAGCAACACAGAGGAACAGGTGCATACTAGAGTTATGGTCCTTCTTAAGTATTACCTACTATAAACATAGTTCAGCAGAATAAAAGCATGTTTACCACGGGCCCCTGCCACTGGTTCTCTTGGCCCCCCCTCTGTGACTGCCGGCGTTGTGTTGTCCAATCCGCCGCTCAGGGTTGACCGTGAAGCCGATGTAGATCCGGCCTTTAAATTTTGGGTTAGTGCAGTAAAGCATGTACACACCGAAGAAGCTCTCCACCTCCACTACCATCATGAAAACCTTAATAACTTCCGCATGAGACGGTGGCAACCGTTAACTGAAATGACCCATGGCTATTGTTGATGAGCGGGTGAAATAATGTTCACAGAGTTAGGGGAAATTTGGAAAGCTAATAACATGTTATGGTGATGTTCTAATGTTTTGCTTCTGTATCAGTTCTGTCCCTACTAGTTCCTGTATCGCGGTCACCCTTTAGTTTAGTGGACCGTTACGATGCCTGATCAAATAAGTTGGAAATAACCCCCTCTATGTACAGAAGAAAAGAAATCCCATTATTTTTAAAATAAAAATACTGTCTAAAGTATAATCTCTCAAGTAATTATAATTATTCTTACAACAATCACTAAAAAGAATTTTGTTATTTATATTTTTTTCTCTATGGACTCCTATTTCGATGATCATTTGTTGTTTTGAAAATAACGTCACAGGTTAGAAGGCCACTGAATGGCTAAAAATGGTCATAGCCATGATTTTTTTGATAGGGAAACATGTGACTGCGGGGAAGATGAGACAGTGGAACATGTTATTTTGAGTTGTAGGAATTATTTGATTCAGAGAAACAAGTCAATTAAGAACCTTAGTAACATGAAAATGAAATTTGATATTGGAATCGGGAAGCAGAGGATATCAGGCTATATTTGATTTTTTGAAACAGAGTAAATTGTATAATAGGATATAGGTTTTTTTGTTGGTTTTTTGTCATGTGGTCCACACTCCTTACCAGTTGGTGACGGTAATGCTCACCTAACGTTTCTTGCCAACCGCCAATAAATACTAAGAAGAAGAAGAAGAAGTCAATTGGATATTCTTTTTTGGCCATAATAACGTAACCGGTTGTCCGGTGTCCACTTGATGAAATCAGCAGATCACAGGTAGCATTTAGTTATTGTATTTTTCTACTGTACTACGAGAGTCACACACATGGACTCTCATGTAAATTGTTGAATACCGGAAGTCTTTGAACGTTAACTTTCTAATTTTTGTTTGTTTGTTTGTTTCTTGAATAAAACCGTATTAAAGATATTTAAGCTGATCCAGACCCGACAGTCAGTATTTCTGTATGTATTGTTTCAGATAATCATGGCGGTGTCAGCAGATCACATCCGGGAGAAGCTTATTAAGGAGCTCGAGGCAGTGCATGTGGTAGGTCTCTCTGAATCATTTTTTTAAATTGTTGTATGTGTGATCAAGCTGCTTCAGTCACTACCATCAGACTCAGTTTAGCCAATCAGATTGAGTTGTGGCTTTAACTGGGCCACAGCAACCCTTTGGTTCTAGTCTTTTTCCGGCTTGCTGTTCAGGGTTTTGGATTGAATCCCATTTCCAAAGGAACACTTGACACCTGGCTTTCACGCAAATTCACCCGTACTTTGACTATCCCACTGAGAAATGGGCTGCTCCCTTCAGAACCTGATACATCATCAGTTCTCAGTGAGTGCTTGTATGTAAACATCTCAGACTTTTTCAGGCCTATATAGGTTGGTTAGACGATCACCAGTCCTCTAGGTGAGGACTGGTGATCATAGAACAGCATGCAGTGTTTTCTATGTCCATTTTGGAAGAATTAAAAGCAATGTACCAAATTAATGAGCTTTAATGTATTTAATTGTATTTAGATTTTGTCACTCTGCCTGGCAGAGTCCAATCTGAACTGTTAAACTCTGCTCTGTGCCAGTGTGTGCCATCTGGACAGTTTTTGCTTTGGGGACATTCAAACCTGATTATCTGTAAAACAGACCAGTTCTCCATATTCCCTCAGTCAGCAGCACTCAACAACAGCAAGCTCCTTTACCATTATAAGCTCTGTCTGTCTGTCTGTCAGATTCTAACATCGTTGATCTTAATCAGTATTTGTAAAATGAATATCCGGGCATTACCCCGGATTCCAACGTCTCTCTAATCAAACGGCCTGAGACTTAAAGAGGAGAGGCAAAGCAAATGAGGTGGGAGCAGAGAAAAAAGTTCCACCAAGAGCTGGAAGGAAAAGATCCTTAGATGACAAGATCTACAGAAATATTTCATTTTCCTGTGGAAAAAATAAAGTATTAATGAATTGAAGGAATTAATATACAAAGTAGTGAAAGTGGTGAGTGGGAGATACAGAGCTGCAGCATTACTTGCATCCTGCAAATACATAGTTGACTTTGGGGAGCAACCTAGTGATAAGAGAACCTGACAACTGATTGTCTTGCTGTCTGCTTCCCTGCAGCCTCTTCCTTCATTCTCTGTTATGAATATGGCAGCTTTATTGTGTGGAATTACTTGCTTAATAAAAAGATAAAATAATATTTTTTTATCTCATAAACACAAAGATTTTTCAGTTAGACTTTACAGTAACTATTTTTTTTTCCAAAGGGAACATTTCCATGGACAGTTTGTCTAATCAGTATCAAGATTTCTGATCATAATGTCTGTTTTTCTGATGCTGGTCAGTGAAGTCAGTGTTGATGTTGTGCTTTTCAGGACGTAGAGGATACCACACCGGAAAGATGTGCAACCAGCTTCAAAGTCCTGGTGGTGTCGGCGCAGTTTGAGGGGAAACCATTGTTACAGAGACACAGGTGGGATTCAGCAGAGCTGCTGCTGCTGGGATGTTTTATTAGTTTCTGATACCTGCATGGTGGAAGGTTACTTACACATTTCAAATCTATTTCTACATGTGCACCATGATGCTAGAATAAAGTATTTGTGTATGAACCAGCAGATTATAGTAAACATAGTCCATTTATCAGTAGAGATTTAAAGCTCATAGTTCAAATGTCTCTCCAGTGCAACATCCCAAACATCTGCAAGTACAACGTTGTTAGCTTTGATCGCTCATTCAATGATCTAAGCTACCATTCATGTTTAGTTCAAATCCTTGTTTCAGATTGTTTCAGAATCATGTTTTTAGTCATTCCAATGGGAAATAAAATGTTAATAGTTCATGAAAAACCTGGAAAAGGACAAAAATTAATTTAGGAGGTTTCTGGTTTAAATAGCTGGTCTCATCCATTCACAACCACAGATGATGCACAGGGAGGAGAGGATGACATGGTTTACGATGGTACTGAAGCCTGACATGATGTAATCTGAGTTTCCTTCACAATCTGTAAAAATCAGGAAAGATGTGGAATTCTGTATTCCAAAGACCTGGATTTATGAGGAGGGGTGAAGACATGCAGCAAAAGTCTCAACAGTTGGAATCAAACTACACATTTCTTCTCTTCAGTTGAACTCCCCACAGTCCTGCACTGCTTCACCGTCACTGTCACATGACACAGCCAGCCCTCTAACTCCTGAAACACAAATGGCAACGAGGTGGAAAAAAAAGAACTTTGTTTATTAATGTCAGCCCAGTTCTACTTATCAGACCAGTATGTTAAAAAGTGACTAGCATTGACCAATACCGATGTGGAAGCCGATATATCGTACATCCATATCCTGCAAGCCTGAAGCATTCTCATTTCCTGGTGTGTGTGGTTTGGAGAAAAAAGAAAAGACCGGAGGCTGTTCTGAAGGTTTTAGGATTCTGGACTGGATTACAAATGAATCAGTCAGAGTAAGATCTGTGATGTGAGATGAACATGTTATTAGCTTTGTTTCTGAAGTTCAGTTAAATGTTTTACTCCACTTGAAGCAAATTTAAAGAAGACCTTGAGGTCCACCCAGCCTCATTATTACATTATACATTATTTACAGCTGCGATCTACTTCTCCTCACTGTCTGCTTCTGAAGGAAATGCTGATCTAAAACACTGAAATCATCAAACATGTGCTTTGCAGCTTTTGTTCACCAGGTTACAGAATCCTGCAGAATAACCAGAGTATGAGGATGACTTCTCTAGTCATCCTCATACTCAGAAGAAAACATTCAAAGTTTGACTAAGAGTTGCAGGTGTTTGTTGCCGAGCTCTGCTGTAAACACACACATCTCACTTTGAGCCGTTCTCCCAGGCAACATTAAACCGGTGTGCTGTCTGTGTTTGCAGGATGGTGAACATGTGTCTTGCAGAAGAGCTGAAGGCAATCCATGCGTTTGAACAGAAGACCCTCACACCAGAACACTGGGACAAGATGAAGCCACAGTGACACATTTTCACCTGCTTCTGTTTGCTTTTTGGGGGGGGGATTATGTGAAAGGTTCAACTGGTCCAACTGTCTTATTTCTCCATCTGTCCCACTGATACAAATCTACTGCAAATGAAAATAAAACACTTTCCTTCCTTTTTCTGCATTTGGGTAAATCCTTAGATTCATTTTCTAGTGAAGGAAGAACAGACCCACTCAGTAAATCTTTCATAACTGACTGATGGAATGATTGGATATCTGTCTGTGCTCTCTGCTGCCACCCTCGGGACAGTGACAGTTACTGCAGGGATACAAACTGATTCATAAACAGCAAATACCATTTAGAGTAAATGGAAACATAGGTTTCACATTTTAAATACATATTAAATAAAAATGTAATCAAATTAAATGCATTATTCTCAGATCACAAATGATCAGATGTTTAGAAGGAAAGTGTGATTTAGAATATTTAAAAGTGATTTACAGCATAAAAATACAGGTATCTATATCTCAGTGGCTTTGACTGCCACATGGAAAATTTGTCTGGTTCCTCTGGTTTGGTTCTTTCACAAACTGATGATTGGCTGAGGTTTTCACCAGCAACAGTCTCAAGTTGGCAGAGATCAGTACAAAAAAGGGAAATGTAGTTTGAGCAGCAAATATGCAGATGAATCTGCCTTGTTGATGACAGAGCTCAGAGGAAACTGGTGTATTCACGTAGTGCTAATTCACAGCAAATATAGTCTCAAGGCACTTGACCAGAAATACAAATAAATTAAAAAATATTTAATCTCGTAACATCTTGAACCTTAAAGCAGATGAAGGACAGTAGCAGTTTGCACAGACTCACTGAAACTGGACAATAAGACATCATTCAGATCTTTGTGTCCCAGTTCAGCATAAAAACAGAGAGGCTTCAGGTGCTGTGGGCCATTTTAGCGTCACTTAAACAGCCAACCTGATGTCCTGAGTATCCTTGTCAATCTTCTTCATCTCTTCCTGATCAGTCCAATAGAGAATCTTTGGGGAATAATGCAACAGCCATATTTTGTCTTCAGAAACCTGTAAAAAGCTTTTATACTCAGTGAGTCGCATGCTAAAAGGGTCATAAATATTAATGTCAAATTACCCTGCAATATAAATCACATCTGTTTATTCACTGGTAGATATGGGGGTAGATGCTCTGTCTGTGGAATATGAACACCACATTGTTTTAAGCTATTTCTAAAGTTTTGTTGTGTTTTCTTGCACAATGACAATAAAGGAATTCTGATTCTGATTCTAAATGCAGAGAAGCTCCAGACCAAGACCTGAACCCAGACTGTAACTGACTCACCATCCAACCCATGGCTCAGGGCTGGATGGCTCATATGTTAACATAGATCACTATGTTATCTTACCAAGCATCACTAGAGAGATTCTGGATGCAGAAGTATTTATTCATACTACTAAAACATACTTCCTGTTTGCTGTGATGCTGCCAGCAGACAATAAGCTTAACTGGAAGCAGTAAGTGCAGCTCTATGGATGACGCACGGTCAGGAAGGCCGAGTGCTTAAAGCTCTTTAACAAAGTGGGACTTGTTCATCCCATGTCCCAGCTGATGGCAGATCTTCCACTGTGAATGTGATGAACATTAGTGATCCCTGCCAGAAACTAAATAACCACATGAGGCGAACCCCCTGCTGAGACTCAGGGGGCTCAGAAAGCCAGACTGGTCACTCAGTCAGATCAGTTGGTGGTGGCTGAGCTAATGGAACTTAACTGGTTCAGTCAATTTACTGATTTTCACTTCAGTGCTGATGTGGCTGTTTGTGTTGGATGAATGGAACCAGCAGCTCCTGCAGAGAGCCCAAGCAGTTTTATTTAATATCTGAGACAACAGCAAGGCTGCTTTATTGATTTATTGCCCTCTGACACATAATACAGCAGGAGTTCATGTCTCTGCCTGTAGATTCTGGTGCCTCAATTTACTCCTGAAAACTCTTGATAAAATAATCTTGATATCACCTGTGATGTTGGACTAGAGTAGAGTAGAGTAGCCTGCAGATAAACATTTCACCAATGTTGGATATAGTGCTTTTTTTTTTCTTACAGTGTCACTCATGCCATCAATTTGTTGCATAGTTCCAACCAGGAAAGACGTTAGTTGGAGAAGCAGTTGTAGTTACAGGGTCAGAGTTAGTAATCATTAACTTTAACTTTAACTGCTGCGTCCATCATCCGACCCGATCGGACCCCAAAACGAGTCTGGTTGTTTTGGTCCTTACGCTGTCCCAGCTGGACAGACTGATACGGTTAGTGACTATTTCAGCAACTATATTAGCTATAAGCTGTTTAATTAAACCTCCAGAGGCTTTCTGTTGTGTTTGCAGAGACATTATATGTCTTCATGGTTTTAGATAACATAGATATCAGATGTAGAGCATCTGTGATCGTTACTGTCTTACCACAAATTACAGGTTTAATCTGGATTCAGACTACGTTATCTGAACACGTTAATCTGCTTTGATCTAAACTGTTCCTGTATGTTTGGGGTCGAAGGTGACCCTTGACCTCTCCCCTAAAATTATTTTCATCCATTCAAAGATGTCAAAACAATGTAAAAGAAAGAACAGTTATGAAACACTTGATGTAACTATTTTTGATTACATGCTATTTAGTTAAATTAATTAATACCTTTCTCAATAATCAATAATGTTTGAATGTTTCCACTGGTATTTTGATCATTTATCTGGATTTACGTTGAGGCTCAGAGACATCTTTACCTTTTAGATTCCACTCACTCATTCCAAACATTACTATTATTTCCAGTCAGAAGATGCATTGTGGACAAATTAAAAGATTACTTTAAACCTAAATCTATCAGAGGTATCAATAACTTTGGGCCTTGCTGTGTGCTCTACAGTTACATGTAGTGATGCATCATCATGAGGTAAAACCAACGATGGTTTGGATAACATTAGCTCCTCACAGACCCCTACCCCCACTCCTCAGGTGTAAATGACATGGATGATGTGATTGTTCAGCTCTGTTCTGTTCTGAGTGGCAGCCATGCTGACCACCAGACACTCGGCTCTTCCATTAGCAGCTCTTGGCAGGGTGAGTGGTGGAAGTAATCCCCCCTCAGCCTGTTTCAGTTCTCCTGCTCTGTGATGGAGAAAATCACATCACAAGTCAACTGGTACTTTAAAATAAGACAGTCTGACCTTTCATACGGCTGTGTAAACACTGAATAAACACAATAAAGGTTTGATTATCATAAATGACTGCATTCATTTATGATGCAGTCATAAATGAATGCATCATTTATGACATTGTCCTTCCCCTTGATTTGTGCTCCACCCTCATGCAGAACTCTTCCATCATACTGACCCCCTGGGTGGATGTACAAAAAAATTTACAAAAGTCTTTAAGTTTAGGAACGAATGTTTACATTGAAAAACAAACAAAAACAATTACGAACATTTATTGAGAGGGTACAACATAATATCAAGATAGAACTATTACTAAAACTCACATTTAGCGGCAGCCCCGTTTTGTTAAGCCATACAACCCAGAAATATTCACACGTCACCTTTATTCCTCTTACTTTAGTTTATACTACACTGTTTCTGTTTTAAATCAGCTATGACTCCCAAAAGTTTTATTTCTATTTCCTAAATGTAAAAAATAATGAGAGACCTATAATATTTACCTTAATGTATTTTAATGCCGCTTATACTCAGCCAGGTTCCGGTTCTGGTTCTTCCTGTTAAAGGGAAGTTTTTCCTCTCCACTGTCACTACATGCATGCTCTGTATGAGGGATCGCTGTAAAGTCAACGATGCAATGTAAGCGATTGTCCACTGTAGCAACATAGTCAACCAGGAGTGAATGCTAGATATGCAGTGATGGCATAGTTACTTTGAAAAAGTAACTTTAATCAGATTACTGATTACTCCTTGAAAAAGTAACTTAGTTAGATTACTGATTACTTGATTTGGAAAGTAA